>JBBPOD010000054.1:0-39809 GCA_038091255.1 Tylopilus intermedius | reverse complement strand
GTCCCGCTGGGCGTGGCCTGCTCGCTCAACCGCTCGCCGTCCCTTTCATCGCACTAACCCACCACATCCTGCCTCAAACTCTCGTTTGAAGCAACTCACAACAATCTCTCCTTTGGGTCTCAAGTGATGCACATCCCCCCGAGTCGGACAAGTGCTGCGAGGCATTCCCGCCCGCCCCGCAGCTCACGCCTTCAGACAGCCTGAGGCTCGTCCAATCACTTGAGTCCGGGTAATCCTTACACTGCCCTATCACACTCAAACCTCTCTCTCCATCCCACCGACCGGATTTACCACCTTCGAAGCGCTCGTGTAGAGATTACCATCCTCTTGTGTACCATCCCTGCATGAAAGATAGCATCACGCTCAAGGACAGAACTCACGCACCGAGGCAACCAAGACATTCGTTGACATTCCGCATAGATACGAAAGCTTCCGATCGAGTGATCTAGATCGAGACCCCACATTCTCAAACGCCGCTCCGCTCGGTGGAGAGCGACATCTCGCGAGTCAGTGCCCCACTTCATATGAGCAAAAAGGTAATGCATGAGAAGGAAAGAAGGACTAAGAGCGTCCTCCTGACCTGGGCGTAGGACCCGAAATGAGTGGGGATATGTCGGGCTCCATCCACCGATGACTCGGAAGGCCGTGGCGTGAGATAGCGCTGGCCGCGTCAGAAACCGTGGATTCTAGCGAGACTTCATCATGGCAAGTATCCGAGGGTCTAGCCCTGAAGCCTCGAGGACAACGTCGCGAGACAAGTGCGCTGAGAACTGATGTAATGACCTACCAAATAGGCTGCGCGGTCTTATTTGTTGAATCGGGACGTGAACGGGATGATACCACTGAACTCTTCTATGCAGGATATGACCGAGACTCAGTTGTCACTTCAGAAGTCCCAACGAAGGAATCTAGTCTTCATTCGACCGCTAAACTTGCGCAATACGCCGGTTGCGGAGATGGTTGCATTCATTTCCCGCTGCACCTGATAATAAACTCGTGTCAGATATTATTTTGGGAGCCCCAAACCCCTAATGCATCGAGGGGGTGCAACGGGGGTGCAGATTCACAGGAGAGACGGCTTGCATTGCGTTCCTTTTAAGGAGAATACATACCAAGTATGTACCACGATTGTACCAAGGGTCTGCAAAGGCGCCGAGGCATCATACACGTGGCAGCGTGGTTGGAGGCGGCCCGTCAGCGATCTCATCAGATTGAAGTTAGGTACAAACAAGCAACCCACACCATATGGCTGAACCAAGCCTCTTGAAAGTCCGACGTCCAAGTCTCACAGTAGAGCAAGACGACTCGGAGTACTCACTGGAGACCTACCCCATGACGGACACGTTCGACTCCCTGGTTCATACTAGCGGGCGGGCATTGCTAGTGGGGTGAAGAAGGAAATGCTTGAAAATACATGCATCTCGCCTTGGTACCACGATGTCAGGCATCCAGTGAACATTCTTTCATACGCCTGACTGCAATACTTTTGGATGTCAGTGTGGCTCTAGTGCTCCTAGTGGACCTGAACATTGAGTACCAACCAGAGTCCATTAGTAAACCATCATTCTCGATCCCTCTTCTACGTGATATCTCCGCTACACACACAGATCAGCCTTCGAGTTGTGGAATTCCAAGTGTGGACACACTGATCCGACTCGGATGCCTATGCCTTCCGGCCAACGAACTATGTTCGAGAAGTAGATCAGCCACATGCTTTGGCAGCTGTTGCACGTTTAAACTCTGCGCCAGAGCTTCAGGCACGCCCTGGTACACATATCTTTTCGAGATATCCAGCTTAGCTGCAATAGTAGCGAGGATCCTTAGTCGAGTTCGCGAAGCGTACTCCCTTCGGGAAAATGCGACAGGTATCTATAAATCCAGAACGGAGATTATACATCCGTTGAAAAATTTGCGAGTCTTGCGACTCACCGATGCCAGAGGTTGGGGAACCGGTAAGAGGGTTGAAGCGCTCCTCAGAATGCGCAAGCCTAAAAACGACACTGATCCATTGACGAGGAGGTCTCTATTCTGAGTGTCACAAAGTAAAGCCATGTGGCAGTCGCAAGCGGGCGTCCGAGTGAGAGTTTCGCATGGACCCTGCTGATTTAAAAGTCGTATCCGACTGTACATGTAGCGTCAACACCTAAGTCAAGCCCTACAGCAAGATTTGAAGTCTTCATACGCAATTCCGCTTGGAAAACATACATACATACAGGTGTGCTCGACGTTGCATCGTACAGCAGACGTTCTTTCCAGTGTTTCGTAACGTAAGCGCGCCGGTCTACACAATGTGCGCTAAGACCACTTCTGCAGAAGTCACCGTCGTATTGGCCGAGTCGGTTTCCACTGCGATGAACTCGACTTCTTTATCCTGCGCGATAATGACATAGCGCTGTTGCCATGTGTACCAAATTAGCAATGTTGATATCGGCCTGGAAGCTCAGACGGAAAATTCTCGCGTACCTTTGAACGCGGAGACCCGAGGAGACCTGTCTCATCAAAGATGAGTCCGAGCCTGCTCGTAAGCTCGCCTTTGTCATCTGCGATGAAGCGAACGGCTGTCGATTCATGACACCAGTAAGTGTGTGTGCGTTGCCAAGCCAAACATCAACGCACGAGTTCCCTCTGGGGCCAGTTTCTCCTTCCAAGCTCTGCACAGGTACGTGAGTGCTTAACAGGCGACAGGCTATATGCGCATCATTCAGCAGAGGAAAACATACTTGGTCACATAGGCGTCGTTGACGGTGACAACGTAGATATCCTTGATGCCTTTCTCCTTGAATTTGTGATAATCCTGGATATACTGGGGTACTTGAGTGCTGCAAGTCGGCGTGAAGGCCCCGGGGACTCCGAGCTAGAGTGGGATGATTCGCATTATTCGTCTTGTAGACACAGCCCAAACACCCACGATAATGTTCTTCCCGCTCAGATCAAGCGTGAAACTCTTCTCTGGATCATCTTCCTTGACGTTCAGGGCGGGGATCTCGCCGCCAACGTCTATCTGACCCGCAGCGAGGACACTGGCTACTGCAGAGTGCGCTGCGCGTGCTGCACTAGTGAGGATGGAGGTCATGGTAAAGAGTAACGTTCCATTCTCGTAGAGCGCTTTATATCGTTTGTGCTATGACGTCAGCCATCACGTGCGAGAGGTAAGTTGCCTTATAGGGACGACACTCAGGCTTAGCACCGAAGAGCAAGATCAGAGAGAGAGTGATGAATTCACGAGCGCGAGATGTTCTGATACTGTAGACTCGCACTTTGATACTCTGCAAGGAACACTCTTTCACGCTCAGCAACAAGGAATCTGTGCTTGCATGAATCAGCGTACGAGTCAAGCGAAAAAGGCAAACACGCACGAGAGCAGCTCGTTCACATAGTCCTTCACCAATCCTATGCTTTCCGCATCCATCGTCGAACTGGCTACCATCTGGGGCGAACTCACTATGACGCGCAGTCAGTCATCTGTGCCCAGCGGTTCAATCGAGCAAGATCACAACATACCTAACATTCTCAACAGATGCTCCGCCCCGTATATCGAACTCATGTCTTTCTCTTGTCCGACTTGTACTTTGGGACCGGTCACATACATCTTACGGATCTCTGCATATTGAGGGCGTTCGAAGCGATACAGCAAGTTGGCACCGAGGGAGCGATCGAAATACACAGTGAGCCCAGAAATGATTGTCGGCATAACGAGGTCTGGATCGCGCAAGCTATTTCCACCGCGAGTGAGAAAGTCATCACTAGACAGGAAGATGGCACACCTCGTCTGCTTGCCCATTTTTGCGACGTGCTCCTTGAACTGTTGAAGGATTTCAACCACGTTTGGCGTCCGAGGAAGCGAAACCAGCTGTGTTCACGATGGCATAGGTAGCGACACCACAACATGAGCAGATCGAAAAAAGAGTGGATATACGCAGAGAGTGAGGAAGGCGCATACATCCAGTCAACGAACGACGTGCCTGGTTATTTTTCGTGATAGCCTCCCAGTCATCGACGAGGAGCACTTTGAGTACCTCTGGCACATTCAGCTTCATCTCCGGCTTGCGATTGCTATCGTCCTACCACCCACAGTCAGTAATCAGTGCAACATGGCGCATGCAACCAGAACGAGCGGCGCGTTCCGTGAAACAACATGCGGTCAACACCCCAAGACGACGCACCTCTTCCCTACTCCGCTTCGTTCCCCTGCCGTCCTTCCTCCCGCCCCTGCCAGTCCCAGCCCCAGTCCCACTCCCCGCGCCACCGGACCCACCAGCCCCCGCACCTTTCTTGTTCCCCACGCCAGAAGAGGACGCCGCTTGGGATGCTTGGCTCGCGAGCGCTTTTTGGAGCGAGACGTTGGCCTCGTTGAACTTGAGCAGACGTGCTACCGGAACCCATTCGTCCCATCTATGCAGAAAGAAAATACAAGAGAAATCAGAATTCGTCTGAGACGCGCGGCCATGAGCCCCGCTCGTGAACCGGGGTCAAGCCGGCGCCGGGCGACCTGCCAGTGGCTCCACGAAAAGAACGGACGGTGGCGGGCACAGCGAACGTGAAGAAGCACCATGGAAAAACGCACGTTTGCTTCCAGCCCTTGTAGTGTACAAAGAAGTGTGGGCCGACGCCCGCGAGCTTGGTGTTGGTCTCGTCCCACATCTCTGTTTTCAAGATTTTGGCTTCATAGATGAGCGGTCCATGATAGCAAAGGACACGCTCGTTGACTGTGAATGGGAGTGTACCGGTGGTGGACATGTTCCTGCGAAGCCACCGTGGTGTGGCTGAAGGACTTCGTTGCTTGAATTGGGTTGGGCTGAAACCCACGTCAAGTATGTACCAATATTAACGAACGCAAGAACAGTGACACCAACTTGGTCACCAAAATCATCGCGTTGATCAACGCCGCGACAAACGTTGTAGGTACATGGTTCTAATTAGCAATGCATTGAGATACAGTATCACACAATCAACAAGGTATAGACGGTTTGAAAGCGTTTGGTCCGAGTGAATAGCGTGCAACCGTGACCTCGTCCTGTAAAGTCTGGGTCTCACACCCACCGAGACTCTGTCGAAGCAAATGGCACGGCTGCCTCTCGGGCAAGGGTAGTATCCGTGATATACATCTCCTGGCCTTCGTTAGAGAGATCCTCCAACGTCCGGAGCTTTGTCTCGGGAATCAACAATGTCGAGAAGACGCCGGTCAACATGATGAACGAAAGCCAGTGCATCCTACAACAAGACCGTGACTTGTTAATCAAACGAAACAAATAAAGGGGTCAGCCGCGACAAGTGCGTCACGTACAACGATTGGAAGTGACCGACATCGGTACTACATTGCGTGGCCGGGCACCCGATAGGATAAACGAACTGAGAAATCACAGCACCGAGTTTCCCGCATGCCGCCGATATACCATGTGCCGTGGAGCGATAGCGAGTCGGAAAGGCTTCCCCAGGAACGATGAAGGTAGTGGTGTTGGGCCCAAAGTTTTGGAAGAAATTGGCAAGACATGCGAGTGCCGTGATTGCGGCATAGTTGTAACCGCCGCTCTCGAGCTTAAAGCTCGCAAAGCCTGGACAAGTTCGTCAAGTTCCCGGTAGGCACGAGAGCTCACTATAAAACGTACCCATGATCCAAAACAAGATGGTGAGAATGATAAACCCCATGAGCTGAATTGGCTTGCGCCCCCAAACATCTATCAGCAAGAAGGACGCGACGAACCCTGGCATATAACCAGCAAGGGTCGCAACGATCGTTCCAATGCAGAGCTCCTTGAGACCCGGGTAAGCATTCTGGCTTGATAGATTGGGATAAATAGCCCGAGAAATGAGATCATTGCTGTCCAGAGTGAGCATGTAAAAGGCAATCTAAACCAGAGTTAGCATGCACAGGAACAACCTCTATTTGTGCTGCCCTCACATCGAGCGCGAACCAAGAATATGCTGTCCCGAACAGAACCTTCAAATTCTCCAGCTTTGAGAAATGGGTAATGAAGTCGTTCCCGGATGCGCAAGGGGCAGTAACACGGGATTCGTCCATCACATCGTCGACGTAGAGAACGTACGGCCGACTCGAGAGGGCATTCCTGATATCACGGGATGCTCGAGTGATTTTACGGTCAATATCCATCGTGAAACGCGGCGTCTCCGGGATGGTGAGACGGAAATAAAGAGCAATCATTGCTGGAAGACACCCAAGCCCAATCAAGATCCGCCAAGTGTAATCCACTAGTTGAGTCGATTGCGTGATGTCGCCTTGGAAGGCGGAGACGACAGCGAGTCCGACGAGAGACGCAACTGACAGGCATTGAATACAGGCCAACGAAATAGAAATGCCTGACATACCAAGTTGACCCCAGCCTTGAAAGGAAAACACGGCTGTCATCAAGCGACCACGGGTTCGAGTGGAGGCGAACTCAGATGTGATGACAGCACTCAAGGGGTAGTCTCCGCCGACACCGACACCGAGCTAATTGGCTCATGTTCAGAGTTTCTACCAGAAAGGCACAAGATACTTACGATGAAACGCCACATGATGAGAACGTTGACGATCTCTAAGACATGACCGCGCCCCTCGCCCGAAACGGCTTGTCCGAAGGTGGCAATGATCATTATTACAAGCTCGACACCATCTACGCCAGCAGCGCTCATGAGTGGACGCGCAAGATGCAGTGCCTCACCACTTACAAATTCGCTTACGACCACGGATATCTGCAAGCCAACCAAAAAGGAGCTGTCCGATCAGATTTCCAACAAGAGTAGCCATTTTGAGACCCGCAGATTGCCAATTCGTAAGCTGTGCTGGAGAAGGCGTCAGGGTCATCGCTGGGATAAGTGGAGGATGCACATGTACTGAGACCGGTCTTAGTATCCAGCACGGGGCCGTAGACGATGCCTATCATCGTTGCAGCGATGCTGATGGCGAATATATCATAGCTAGAAAGCAAAGCATTCTTGTAAAGATATAACTGACAAAATCAACTGGGCTTACGCATCCGTGAAGAAACCTACCCCGGCCACCAATGCAATCTTGACATGAAAGTGGCTGAGGGAATGGGTCAATGAAACCAACAACCAAGGAGGAGGGGACATACGAGAAAGCAGCGTCGTCAATCTCCGCCAGTGCAACGCGCCGGCGGTCATTGAGGGACTTGACCACTCGACTGCGCTCGTCCTTCGGTGCTTCCGAACCGTGGGCCAAGTGGTCTTGATAGAGACTTTGCGTCTCAGTGGAGTTCATTTGGATCGGGATCGTTTAGTGGATAGCAAAAGAGTATGAATGCCACCACAGGATATTGCACGGGATAATTTATACCTCGCTCCGCGTCAACCGCCGTGAACGGCGTATCAGAGCTGACCGGCGTCAAGGCGTCGCAGGTGGATTCGCTGGTTGTACCACCTACTAGTACGTTCGATATTAATCTAAGCAGGCACAAGGAGTTCTTGGCCATGGACCGAATATGCACCAAAGCTTGTCCGTTCCGGTTTTGAAAGAGCCACATGGGGTTGGTCGTTGCACGGAGCTTGATCATGGCGATGCCGCAGTCACAATGCGGCGACCTTTTGGACAAGGTTAGGGACCTCGTTGCCTAAATTTAAAAAGCAATTGTGAGATACAAGGATGCGCTTGGAAAGCTCTTTGCAAAACACGGCGCCATGCCCGTATTTTATGAAGTGGCCCAATTGAGTGCCAAGGGTGGTCATGCACACTGGCACGTTCAAGCTGTTCCAAGTGTTTGCCGACGCGTTTGTAAGCTTCTTTGGCACGCACACTGCCCCCTCATTACCATTCGATGGTGCTGGCAAAGTTCTTCGTCGCAGCTCGGACTGCATCTCCTCTCCCCCTCAGCTCGACACTCGAGGTGGTTCTCTCACTGCGCGACTTTGCTGAGTGGCTGAGGTGGGTCTGGGTCGTTGAGGTGTGATGGTCGTCATGCATCAGCGCTTCAGCCGTCGTGCCACCTCAGGCTCTCACGCGTGGTTCGACGTGTTCTCAACCTCTCGACCACGTTCTGGGCATCTCGGCGTGCTCTCCTGATCTCGAGATTCGCTTCGCTCCCACTCTCGCATGCGGAGCTCTCGTTCTGGTGGTCGCTGACACTGCTCTCCGGGTCAACATGCACGTGGAGCTGGCTACCGAAACATCCCTGCTCTCTTCAAGTTGCTCGCCCCTGGTAGACCCTTTTTCGCAGCAGATGATCGCTTTCCCCGGCTCCAGTGACAAGAACGCTGGTAGCAAAGAACGTATTGTCCACACCCAAAGCTTCTCATGTAGAGTCGCACACTGGCAGTGTGGTTCGTTTGTCGTAAGCGTAAGCGAAGAGCAGCGTGAGTTGAGATTCTGTTCTTGGACACCGTCTACCAGATCTGGGAGAAGTTCAACAGTATTCGCCAGGATGAGTCAGTTCATGAGGATGCCCGGACGGCCGTACTATGCAAGTCCTTGCAAACAAGGTTTCTGGATTGGCTTATAGCTTAGCGCAGATCTCGTCCTCCCGCGGTGTCCGCGCCTACACTCGTGGTACCTCTCTTCGTGTCAGACCTCATTCGCCAACCCGAACCCCGCTACACTGGCAGGTCGCCGTCACACTAAGCGGCTTGGTTCTTCCGCAAATGTCTTCGTTTCCCAACGGGCCGGTACCGCACCCGATAAAGCACTCGATAACGTCAAAAAACTCAAAACGTTGGAGAAGTCACTGATCCCGCTCATTTCCTGCATTTCGGTGCTGAAGGGAACCAACGGTGACATGTTTGACCCGGTTGTGAGTAGTATAGCTTAGCGACCGGCTGAAGATTGGTCAAACTGGAAGCAGTTCTTAGATGGTCCAGGTCCACGTACTCTTTACTACATGATTATGTCATTACCCCGAATCGATTGTAGTATCGACTCATCACCATCTGATAAGAGAGACTCCGCCAGTGCACGTGACGATTGCGTACGTCTCGTTCCTTTGAAACGGACATTGAGCTCACAGTGCCACCACTGGTCCAGGCAGAACAGACGACCGAGCCGAAACGCAAGGCCCAAGTAAGCTGATGAGTTTGACATCGATCAGCGCAGCTTAGTGAGAAAAATTTACTGTAGCGTGTCAAGCCGCACGCCACCCCGTACACTTGGGTTACAGTGAGCACCTCCCTTCAAGAAAAAAAAGGCGAAAACCTCAGATATCGACCATCCCTCAACCACTGAGGTGAAAAACGGACTGGCATCGTTCTACAATGGATCGGTTGCTGGAAATTGACATCCGAGAGACCCGCGTGCGGCTCAACGAAGAAGGCAGCATCAAATTCTTAGACTTTATATACCCGGATCGGCGCATACTCCCGGATGCGGTAACGCTGGACAATGTATTAGACGATCTGGTCTCCCAGGGACTATACACTAAGGAGTCGAGTGGTCGCAGGAAGCCTGGCAGGTGGACTGGTTATGCGGCAATCAAGAAACTTGAAAGTCACTCCAAGGATCGTGAAGCCAGGGTCGCAAAACTTTTCAACGACGTTCGTATTGCCATGTACAAGGCATATCATATAGCTTGCTTGTGAGTTTTCTGCCTCCCGTCGCAAATGCATTGTCGATCCAGGCCACCCGCAGCGAATGGGATGTCCAGCCTGCAACTAAACCATTGGACGGTGCATATGCGGTAAGAAAACCGGGCGTTACTTGCTACTTTCAGGCACCCGAAGGGGTCAGTAAACGGGACTGGCAACACGTCGTGACCTTCTGCGAGGTGAAGACGCGGGCCAACCTCCAGAGAGACAAAGAGTCGTTTCTGGAGACTGCTAGAAAAGCGTCGTGTCTTATAAGCGCGCAAGATGGTCGACACTCAGTCTCATGCATTCGTCTTCTCGACTCTTTCATCTACCTGACGGTTTTCCATCGTAGCGCCGGGTCAATATCAACATGGGCCTTTGACATCAATAAATCCCCGTTACCATTCTTGCGTATCATCATTGGCGTCTCGCTCTCGAATTACTGCACCATCGGCTTCGATTCCTCAATCAAGTGGCAGATCTCCGGGCAGACGCAGAAGCCGGAGATGCTGCCTGAGGATGTTGATATGGATTTCAGCGATGAAGCTCTGCCAGATCCTGAGTACTTCCAGTCGTCGGAGTCCGAGTCAGCGGATCGCAAGTCTCTCGAGTCGGATGACTTGGATGACCAAATGTCCCCGCCCGATAGCGATAATTTGCTGCACCTGAAGCCTGCCTCGGAGAGATTCCATTCTTCCGAGTCAGGTGATGGACATACGAACAGTTCTAAACGGAATGACGCACCCTCCCCAGCGCACCAAGAAGGGAAAGACGCTAAATGGCTGGAAGTCACCGACACTGATGGCAAACGCTGCAAAATCTGGCTCAAGAGCATTCTCGCCCTATCTGATAGTTTGATTGGCCAAGGAACGACAGTATGGGAGGGCGAGATGGATGACGAGGACGGAGACGAACAAAGAGTGGCTGTCAAAGATTCCTGGATCGATCCCCTTCGAAAGTATACAGAAGGTATGATCCTGAACATTCTAGAGGAGCATCAAGTTGAAGGTTTGCCTACGCTGGTGAGCGAGGAGCAAGTCAAAACATGGCTCTGGACTTCCGATCCCCATCAACTTGTCAACTCCTCCTCACATTTCTTCCTCTCGGTCCTCCCTCCTGGCTCTCCCTTGCGCCTCCGAATCTTATCGCGTCTCGTCATCCGTCCTGTTGGTCGTCTCGTTCTTGAATTCACATCCCTCGGAGAACTCCTGGTCGCGTTTCTGGACTACATAGTTGGTGAGTAGACGTTCATTTAGATACCCATTGCGTAATGTCTAATCGTATTGTAGTGCACAAGCACGCATTAGAGGATGCCGGCGTCTTGCATCGCGACGTCAACCCCTCCAATCTTTTTTTCGGCCCTGGGAAAGGCCGAACGGACCACCGCGACCACATGGATGTCCTCCCTGACAAAATCCGGGAGCGCTTGTGCGAGAGGATACGCAACCTTTCACGGCGGGGGGTGCTCGGGGATTGGGGCTATGCAAGTCCCAAACTGCTTTCTCCCGCTTCGACTCCATCTTCCTCGCCGACGGTTAATCCCTGCCATTCTGATGGCCCTCCCATGTCACCGGTTGATGCCGAATCGTTCAGCAGCATTGCGTACGACAACTGTGTTCTCGTCCGCAAGGTCGGCTCTCCGCGTGATGAGGCACCGACTCTGTTGCCCGTTTCAAAACTTACGGAAGAACATGACATCGTGGTGTTGACGGGCACTGATGATCCGACTCAAGACCCTCGCCGAACGATTGACCTATGCCCACTATATCGCACGGTAAGCATATCGTTCCACCAACTTGAAGTACGTTGAGCTGACTTACCTCAGGGGACGCGGTCCTGGATGTCCGCACAACTTGTGATGGCAGGTCCTGGACAGCCGGTGACACATAATGCGCTCCACGATCTCGAATCCTTCTTCTATGTGCTCGTTGGGATATGTGTTCTATTCGACCAACCCTTGCAGCAAAAATCGGAGGAAGAACTCGCAGAGTGCTACGACAAATTTTTCAACACCTCCGAACAGAGCATCCTCAAAATGATCACGATTCAGTCCGACCTGACTTGGAACCCATACGTCGTGAAGCACATACATCCTTACTTCAAATCACTCATCTCGCTCCTGAGAAAGCTGCGATCGGAGATCATTCTGCCTCTGGCCAGCAATGATCACGGAGAAATTATTCGCAAGAAATCATGCAATCATGACACGTTCATCAAACACATTGTTGTTACACTCTCAGAGCTTCAGCCGGACGACTGGATTGACATACCGGTGAAACGCGACGACGCCTCTCCCAAGGCTTCGTGCGAAGTCATCGCCCGGTGATTCGAGTCAGGACCGCCGCCAACTGTGTTGCTTCACGCCCCGTGCATAGTTCCCTGTCTGTAGCTACTGGGTCCGCACAGTAGTATGCTGTGAATGTGATTGGTTCGGAGTGGATTAGAATGGGTGAGATTGTGACCTGCAGCAATATGCACTAGTGTCATGAGGTATCAAACGATCGATGCGTTTGATACCTCGTGCCAGTGATATGGGATGAGATTGTGTGCAGACTGGTGGGGAATATGAAAAATATCATCCGATATCAAATTTTGAGGTCGTTCAAGCTCAGTAAATACGAGGTTATGTCCGACTTTCTCAAATAACTCCCACTTTGAGGGGAGAACCTCAGCCAGTATTACTAAACTAATGCTAGTTAATACTGCTAATTTCCACAGCGCTTCAACGCCGCGACAAACGTTGCAGGCAAACGTCAGCGGAAGAACCATCTACTAGTGGAACTAGGATGAGTTGGAAGGACGTACGTGTTTGCAGTCTGCAAGGACAAATCGTTCACTTCAAGTTGCTTGATCAGCCTCATCCTCAAATGCCCTGATACACCATGCTGATTTCGCATCCATATTGCTGCGGTGGTCATCAGCAGTTCTTTGTGGTCACAGAACGTCGCACATAAACCCTCTACAAGACACGCTGAGTTTTGGAAACGAGGATGAAAAACGTTGACCCGACGGGTGCGTTGGTTTGGAGCAATAGTCGCACCGTACACGGACGTGCTTCGGTGCCCATTCAAATGCGGTGAGTTCCCCGTTTTCCATTGCCTCTTGAAGAATGTCATCGCGCTCAATATCGAAATAATATTTGATGTCAACGAATATGGGCGCGCATGAGGCACGAGCGTAAAGGACGTGAGTGGCCTAACCTTTCGCTATGTTTGACATGTCAGTGTATAGCTCGCCTCCGAGGACACACGGCAAGGCTCACTTTCGCGAGTATCGGTGAGGATGAGGAGAGAAGGCTCCCGCAGTTCGGACGATGTCCTGATACTCTCGTTCAATCATCACAGCGCCATGTGCTGCACGCTCTCCTTTTCGATCCGACATCGGACTCGTCTTCTATCCTCGCCGTGGACCATTGGGCTGCAAGTGAGCTCCTCGCCATGCAAGCAGGCATGGGTTCAGATAACCAGTCCGTACATCCTTTCCGGTGCACTAGCTCAATCACTGGCATGGGCTGACGATATCCTCCAACAGTAGACCAGCACCCCCGGTTCAAACCATGTCTGGTTTGTAGTACATGCCGCGTAGGTTGTATGCATGGGCGCCAGTCGTGTCTGATGTGCTAACAAGCGTACCAGGTTTAGCGCGGGCGTTTGCCTTTTGGTCGGCTGCGGACGGGGTTTCCACAGGTTGAGTACGTCGTGTGCGTGGGATGACGTATCTGACGATCCTGGACGGTGGTTTGTCGCCGGTGGGGTAGGGCGTTCGAATCGAAGACATTATTCTGTGGAACGGGGTGAGGTTTAACCCACCGATCCCGGCGCATGAACGGTCTGCGTCGTTCTCCTAGGCCAGTCTTCGCGCACGCTTTGGTGGAGTCTGACATGGTGACAGCAGGGTTCAGCCTTGGAAGAATGCTGTCCAAAACGTGGAGTGTTAGTACGGATACCTTGATTCCAAGACGGTTCGTCTTCGTCGTCGCCAGAATTGGGTATATCGTCATACTTATCATCTGATGCCTCCAGCAGGTCTGGCAAGTCCGCGTATTCGTCCTCGTCATCACTCTGGTACTTCCCCCCTTCTGAGGGCCCCGAACCAGCTTCAACGTGAACGCCAAGCGATCCACAGAATGGAGAGTCATCCCGTTCAACAAGTCCATTGAGTTCATCCCGGGCATCGTCGTCAACAAAGCCGACACTGAATGATGGAATAGACGGTCCGGATGGCTTTTTGCTATTCAAGTTGTCGCGATCATTCTTCAAGTTCCGGGCAATCCTTTGCCTGATGTCAAAGCTTCCCACACTTAAAGTGGAGTTTCTCCGCTACTCGGAAGTGCTCTTCTATACTCAGGTGGGTTCGTTCTGCCACGTTCTTTCACGATACCGCTCCACGATCAAGTAGCGACGAGCTCGACAGCGCTGTGCTCGGCTCGCAGACGAGACCCAATTGAGTCTCGACATGGATCGGACATGATCCAGTGCAATCGATGGAATGCACAAAAGGGCGATCGCGATCGACTTTGACGACACGACGATCGGAACACCTTTATCGCCACGCGGACTGTTCCTTTGTACAGGTCGCGACCACTCGGACTACTAGCGCCATCTCGATGACCTCGGCTGCAGCGACGACCTGCTTCGGGGTTGATTTTTCTGGATTCAGTTCGTCCTTTCCGGATGTAATGATTGGACTCGGACCACAGCTTCATAACTTGCTCACAAGAGCTCACGTCCCCGATCTAGTTTCAAAGCTCGCAGCGCAGGATACGTACTCGCGAACGGATTGATCGTGCTACTAGTGGGAAGTCTTTTTCGGTTTTCCTTGCTGCTGTGTTCTAAATTCGACAGGGAAGTGATAATTGAACATCTCGAGGTAAAGGTCCCCCAGTTTCCAGTTGTAGGGGTTCCAGATACTGTCAGACAAACAGTACGACAGGACTAACTTACGCGGTACCTTGGGCGACCAACCGGTGGAACGCACGAGAGTCTGGCGCTCCAGAATAGATCATCGGAGGTATAGGTTTGATTTTTCCATATCTCCTGAAACGTGAATGCTTCTTTGATTCCCTATTGCCAGAGCGACTGCGACGGCAATGCCTTCGACGCCTCCTGTCTAATATGATGAACCTGGCGCCACTCGAGTGGCGCGGAAGCGCTCCAAGTCCTCGCTCCACGGCGTCTTTCAGCGCTTGAATGCTTCATGGGTGCACGCCTCAAGCTTCAAACCCAAGTACTCAAGTTCAAGGTATTTTCACTTTCTCACCATCAACATCACTTAGCCGCATCACGCTTAGGGTAATGAATCCTTCGTCGCATTCTCCGGTCCCCCAGAGACATGACCGAGTTGGCGTCGAGTTTGTGGTCGCAGTCAGCCTCGTATCCTCGATGCTCGTGAACATCGTCACTGCAAAGTCAAACATCCTCCCCATTTATGGCGTACACGAACTGCCATCACCCACATCCGATCGTGTCGAGAGCGAGCGCGACAGGCGGGCACGCATCCGCAAGGGGACAGAGGTGGTCGAGGGTGAGGTCGAGATGTACCAATTTGGCGAAGGTTGGGTCAACGTGGGTGGTACGATGCTATCATGACCTACGTAAAATGATTACACGCTCGGGCGAAAGTAGGATGAATTGTTAAGTATTGGCTGGTTCGACATGCGCCCCAGCCATAAGTCCCAGACCCATATTACACTGACCCGGGCCAAGTCGCTGCTTCTTCACAATCGGGAGCTTCATGATTTCACCATCGCCTTCCACTTGCTCCCGTTGGAGACGCGAGGCCTTGCTTGCGACGGAATTCGTTGAGTTCGAGGATGGTGGCAAACGTTGAAGAAGTAACGATGGCCGCTGCTTGGGGTCATGTGCCATCAAGTTCCTCGCAAATGTCCTCAGGGATGTGCCCTCTTTGCCGAACCTATCAAGGAGGAACAAAAGAACCCACCCACAGGACCATCGGTCTGCCTTGATCGGACTGTGCCACAACTTCTTGACCTCGGGTGCCATCCAACCTTCTGTTCCGCACTGGTCATCGACCTCCTCGTCCTCGTCTTTTACTCGTATTGCAACGTCGAAGTCGATGATTTTCAGGGTGAAGTTCTTGTCGACAACAAGGTTGTCAGGTTTAACGTCCCTGTGAGCGATACGGAGCCCATGAAGATACGCGAGGCCCTTGATGAGACCCAGACAGACTTGGGGAACATGGCTTTCAAACTCTTCCCGGTTCCAATCAAGGTAACCCTCGAGGGTGGCCATTTTGGGTAGAATGGCCTACCCATCGAACGAATCGAGTAACGAGATGACATGGATCGACCAAGGAGAAAGGTCGGACTTGAGTTGCATAGTGTCGAGAAATTTGAGGATATCGAGCTCGTTTGATCCCTTCCGAACTTTCTTCGCGATGAATTCCTCGCCCGAGTTCGCGTGTCGATAAACAGTGAGAATGTGATCCGGTGCCTGAGGTTGAGCGTCAGCATGGAAAATCTGTGGAAAAAACGATTTCCAGAACCTTGTAAATTGGCTCCCATTTGCCGCCGCTATCATCTGTGAAGACTTCCGGTTCCACCTCATAGCCGTGTGCTCTGAGCTGTGCAATGTGGCCATTTCCATTCCCTCCGCCAGAAGGATCACCGTGATTGCTCTCTCAGGCTGTACGCGGACGCTTCCTGCCACGATCACTGTCAGTCGCGGCCTTGGTGTACATCGACTTCATTCGGCTTTGCTTGACCTTGCTGCGAAGCCTCTTAACTGCATCCTCCGTGGCTTCGTCTTGGCCCCGGCTTGATTCTGCGCGAAGGTTGTACAAATGACGAACAAATTCGACGTGATCAGCAACTCATCCAAGGCAAAACATAATACCCTGTAATAAACTTGCGAGGGGCGAGCGTAAGGTTTGTTACATTGCAAGAATAACATACCCGTTTCATCGTTCGGGATCTGAAATAAGATATAATGAGTGGCTTTGCCTGTGGACCGAATATAGAAGCAACAGAGGGTAAAATTCCTCTCCTCTTTGAACGTGCTCACAAAGTTGTTCGCGAAACAAACAACAAAAGCCCCCATAGCAAGCATCCATACCAGATCTTTAGGAAATGGAGCCAGTGGTATGGAGTTGATCTCAATGAGCAGTTGAGGAAGGGTGGACATCTTGATGAGAAAGTCACTATGAGGTAGATACCGGTGTACTTCATTTCCGATATCACGTGTCACAACAACATCAAGAGGCCAATCCTCCTCTCTGCACAGACCATGAATATAGAGGGGGTCAAGGTTGACAGGAGAGCACTTGCCTGAGGGTGGTATCCCCTCTGTCCTCTATGAAAAGGAATGGGTCAAAGAAGATTGAGCCCATCATGCATTCCTTTAAAGGTTTTGTGTGCCAAGATTGATGCCAAGTGTACTGCATAACATGACATGCGGTATGCACCACCTCGAGTATCTCAGCATGGCGTATTTCCTCCTGAGGGGCGGCCAAATTCAGGTGAGGCTTAAAATGTTCTTTGGGAATGCCTAATGTCTGTATTACTTAAACTGACTGTCAACATTGAATGGTAGACAGATGAATTGAGAATGCAACACACATGGGCAGGAACACATGGCTTCCAGAGCAACTTCCACTTAAAAGTGGTAACAAAGGCTGGGATGGCTATGTTACTAGCCTCCTCTATATGGTTCCTTTCAATATCAGACTCATCGAATCTTTCCCAACACTTCACTTTAACAAAGATATTCTTGTATTCTTGCATGCTGTGGACATCAGAAATTGGTTCCTGAACTTCAGTATTTGTCAGACTTTCTGAGCCAGCAAAAGACATAAGAAACACTCACTGAGGGTTGGGCTGCCATTTCCAATGACATGAATTTTGAAGACAATGTGCAAAGAATCGAGAACTGGCACATCCAGGAAATTGGGTGTCAATGGGCCACTTTGGAGTAGCACGCCATCACCGATCTTGTTAAGACACCCCTGGAGTCGGTTCTCATCTTCCAATATCTTGTATAGGTGTATCACTTGGTTGGCTATGTTCAGATTTGGTTTTGCAAGGATATGGGGGATAAGATCCTCAATGTATTCACCCAGGCAGATTGGAAGTTGAAAACAGTCATTGAGAGGGGCCCTTCATAACCAACAAACAATTTTTGATGGTGCATCTGGAGAAAAAAATCAATTGTGAGGATGGTGGCCGGTGGCCAGCCAGCCACCACAGCAAAACCTGGTTTTCAGATTAGTGGCAAGGTGTACTAGTGCATAGTGCTCATAGTGCTCATAGTGCTGGACAGTACTGGACAGCTACATCAGGTTCTGCTGATCAGTGACTGGATTGGATGACCTCAGCTACATACCCACTATCTCAGATGTGGATGTTGAACTTGGAAAGCTGTTCAGGAAAGTGTGTTGATAACTCACTGAGCCTATTCAAGAGCTCTGCATTCTCCAAGAGGATGAGTTTGCTGAGGTTGTCTTTATGAGGTTTGGATAGGGGATGCTTGGGCTCGTAAAGAGTGAGAGTGTCTGCATCCACATCACAAAAAGCCACTGGTTTATTGTTCTTGATTGCTGCTTTAAGATTAAAGACAGTTGCTGTCTTTGAGATATTTTTGATCTGGAAGATCGAGCTAGCTTCTTCAGAACGGACCCAACAATTGAGTGTGAGTGTATCTGGCATGATGGTGGCATGAGACAAAGGGGCAGCTGCAAGATCAATGAGAATTGTTGCCACTTGAATGTTGGCAATGCCTGTGCACAGCTTGAGCCATGTGTAAATATTGCCTCCTCAGGCCTCATTGAGGGTCTGAGTACTCGGATGTCAATGCCTTCAAGTTATTTGGATGCTCTACAAATTTCTTACTATGATTTGAATTTATAAGTGAACCCCACAGTCACCAGAACCCTATCTTTTCCTCAGCATCAGCAAAACAGCCAATTTCGCACAGGCTGTCACATTATTATGGCAATATTACAGCATCTTACAGCGCGCCACAGGCATGACAGTGACATATCATTACATCATCACGGTCACACAGTATGTCACACGACTTCACACGCCGCACAGTGACACAGTCCGAATGTGCTACAGGCATGACAGTAGTGTATTACCTTAGATCCTAATAGATTGTAGCTTGCATTTCCTAGTCCTTGCGGACTTGTAGATTTTTCTGCAAATATATCACGTGAGTATTGTTGGAAATGTCGTCTTACCATCCTCGCCACAACCCCGCAACCCCGCACCATGCCTAACTCGGTCCCACCCCCTTCTCGGTGCCTCGAGGCTCGCTCACGCCTCACCCTCGCTCCCCTTGTCCCTGCGACACACGCGACGACGACAGCACCGTCCTCACTGGCACTCCATCTCCGAGTCGTCCCGCTGGCATATACGACAGCGCCGCCTCGACACTCGCCAACCCCTCGTCCTCGTTCTCGTCCTCGTCCTCGCCCCACCTCATCCCTCTGGCTCACGCGACGACGACGATCTCACCGCCTCGTCTCAACCTCGTCCCTCTGGCACACGTGACGACACCGTTCTCACCCTGCCTCACCCTTGTCCTCGCGCACCCGACAACGCCGCCCCTCTCCCTCTCCTGTCTTCACCCACCTCACAACGACGACGGTACGACGTCGACACGCCGCTCACTCACACCCCTCTCCTTCCCCACCCACCCCGCGACGACGACGCGACGACGAGGTAACGGCCGCGGTGTCGGTGGTGACAACAACGACACGCACCCCCACTCATTCACTCCCTCACCCACCTCACGACGACGACGACGCGCCCACTCACTCCCTTCCCCGTCCTGCGGTGTGCGCCCGCCACACGGCCCAGCCAGCAACGACAGCGACGACGACGACGACGACGACGGTGTGTGCGCGTGCCACATGGCCCAGCGAGCGTGGACGACAGCGACGACGACGACAGCGCGTGTGCGTGCCACAAGGCCCAGCGAGCGCGGACAACGACGACGACGGCGTGTGCGCGTGCCACATGGCCCAGCGAGAGCGGACGACAGCGACGACGACGACGACGCGTGTGCGTGCCACAAGGCCCAGCGAGCGCGGACGACGATGACGACGACGACGACGACGACGACATGTGCGCGTGCCACATGGCCCAGCAGCGCGGACGGCGACCTCAGCACGCGACGACGAGGACGCAACGTCGACTCGCCCCCCAACGACGACGCAGCGGCGGCGAGGACGACATCGGCACGGTCTCCCCACTCACACTCCCTCATCCACCTCACGACGACGACGACGACGCGACGTTGACGATACGCCGTCAACGACACGACAACGACGACAACGTGACGTCGACGCAAAAGCAGCGAGGACGACGACGATACGACGACGACGATACGACGACGACGATACGACGACGACGATACGACGACGACGATACGACGACGACGATACGACGACGACGATACGACGACGACGACGATGCGACGTTGACGACACGCCGTCGACGACACGACGACAACGACGACGACAACGACGTGACGTCGACGCAACGGCGGCGAGGACGACGACGATGCGACGTCGTCACGGCTCCCCACTCACACTCTCCCCCGCTTTCGCCCACCTCACGACAGCGACGACGTGACGTCGACGCGGCCCCCCCACACTCCTCCGTCCACCTTGCGACGACGACGACGATGACGACGTGACGTCGACGCAACGGCGGCGAGGACGACGATGATGCGACGTCGACACGGCCGCCGCACTCACACCCCTCCCCCGCTTTTACCCACCTCACGACGACGACGACGACGACATGACGTCGACGCGGCCCCACACGCTCCCCCGTCCGCCTCACGACGACGACGATGCGATGTCGATGTTGACGACATCGCATCGTCGACACGAGGACGAGGACAGCGTGACGACGATGACACGGCACCGACGACACGACGAGGACGAGGACGACGATGACGTGGTGTCGACGACACGGCAGTGACGAGGATGGCACGACGAGGATGACGAGGACGAGGATGACGATGTGACGACGATGACACGGCACCAACGACACGACGAGGACGGCGAGGACGACGCGACATCGACCACGGATCGTAAAGGGTTAGTACGTACTGTAGAGCTTGTATTTAGATAGTATTCAATATATATATTTTCTTTCCGCAACACCTGAGTGAAATCTAAGTAATGGAAATAGCTCTAGGCGCATCTGGGACTCTACCGTACTGTAGCGCTGTACCAGCTATGACGCGCTGTACCGGTTACGGCGCACTGTGACAGCTGTGACATAACTGTGACATGGCTGTACAGCGAGGGACCTTACTGTAGCGCTGTAAGTGCTGTAAGTGGCTGTACAGTGCCGTACAATTACTTGATATTTTGCTGATTTGAATGACTCAATGCCGTGAGCGCAGCTAACGTCTACGAGTCTACGATACTTAGTTCATCGCCCCCAAGCCGCCCCTGTCCAGTCTGCATTGCAATCGCCTCACCACACATAAGCACCAGCCACGATCATGCTTTGGGGGCTACCCCGGGGCTATCGCCGTCGCACGACACCATCCCTCACTGTAATCCCCACACTTGCTTGGCATGTCCGGAACCCAGTTGCCCTTCACTCTTAGCGAGGCAGTATCCAACGTCGTCCGTCGCATCCCCGATCTCCTCCGTCGTCTTCGCGATCTCGAGAACGAAGAAGCCGAGCTCGATGCAAAGCACGCCAGCTTGTAGAACAGCCCCAAATGACTGGGCCAAAATTCAAAGACAGGGGATCGACGCCGTCCCGCCCAGCCATCTCTACCTCTACGCCCGTCTCAAAGATGCGACCCGCCGTCAGCATGACCGCAGGGAGCACGCCAAGTACTCCACCACTCGTCGATTCAAGTATAGATCCTTTTTCTTTCGATCTTGAAAACACCTTGAAACGTATTCGACAGAAAATATTGAGACACCTGTGAAATCTTTTCTGTTGATGCAGTCGTTCGCATTGGCAATGTCGATCAAAAGCAAACGCGAGGGAAGGATATTCATGACTGGGGATAGCACCGAGTTTGGGGAAAGAATATAGATCTAGTTGGAGAGGTGGGGTAAATACGTCTTAGATAGATGAACGTTTGGTCAACTCGCATATGGAGGCAATGGTCGATGTGCCTGAGTAGGTGTCCTCAACGACTGCCATACTCGCCTACCTGCATAAGCTAAACAGTCAGATATCAGACGAAGGCTAATTCACGCGGTGACTCACACTCACCAAGGGGTGCTGGCGATACAGCCCTAGTCACTGAACCGATATCCATCGACTACCTCATCCCACAGCTTCTTCGTGTCGACCACGGCGCTCAGTCGCGTCGCGAGCAAGAATGCACCACTCAATTTCCTTGGTACATAGTTAGTACATTGGCAGTACAGTAATCAAGCGCGTGCCCAACTGACCTATTAAGACTATAGGTCTCTCGAGGCGGCGGAGTAAGTCGGTGTTGGAGCATAACTGGAATGCGTGCACGGATTTGGCTGGTGATGTCTGACCAGGTGGAACCCGGTCCAAACGCAAACGGTTGTGGCGTCGATGATCTGAAAGGTGTCGCGAGCAAAATCATAGAATCCACGTGAGCATTCAACATGATCTGCAACGTGGCATCAGGCAAGGTGGAAGGTGTCCAAGTTCGGCACAAACTTCGTTTTCCTGTCCCGTCAGGTAACCCAGCTCGAGACTCCAGTCAGCGCATGCACCGCGATCCTCGCTCGCTGCAGCTCGGAGAAGGTGCAACCAGTTGTCCATGAATTCTTTGGTATATTCACGTGTGGCTCCGAAATCGACCAGCGAGACCTAGCACGCCATAAATCGGGTGGGAAATGGAAAGAAAAACTGCATACAAACTTGTTGAGTCGCAGAATTCCACAAAAAGTTAGTCCAGTTGGGGTCCGTCTGCATCAAACGGAATTGGAAGAGCTCCCGCAAACAAAGACCTATAATGCGTTTCGCAATCTGCGGATGGTCTCGATCAGCAAAGGGAGGGATGTACCACTTGGACCGGTACCTCGTTACGCTCCTCCTGCGGAAAGACCGAGACAGACAGCTCTCCAACACTTACGCCGTCGACGTGTTCCATGACAAGTACGCGGTCAGTACTGCCTTCCCAGACCCAAGGAATTTTGAAGCGAGAATCTTGTCCAAGAACTTCCGCCGATTTGTACTGTCGTAGAAATTGCGCCTCCCTCGAATAGTCGCACTCATCAGCCAACTCATCTTTCATAACCTGCACAAAATTTCGTTTTTAAGCGATGTTTGCGACAGGGACATTGAAATTTACCTGGACTGTACGATCTAGGAACAACCCCTTTGGTAACAGGCGTCCCGCTGTCAAGAGCAGCTTGACGTACCCAAGATCACTCGCAATTGAGTTCGCGATGTTCGGGAACTGTATCTTCACTGCAACTCGCTCCTCCCGCCCCGTGGGTGAGGCAGAGGCTTTCAATACTGCTGTATTAACCTGTCCAATCGAGGCAGCTGCAAAGGGCACACGATCAAACGAAGTGAAGTGGTCTGCCCAGGAAGGACCCAAGGCAGAAACAAGCACTTGCTAGGATTCTGTGAGTGAACCAGGACGAGTAGCAAGAAGCTGTATTCACTTCCATCTGCCAGTCCGGCATATAATGGGCACTGTCCTGTACGCGTCTGAAAATTTTGTCCACTTCCGGTGGGAGCAAGTGCGTGTCTATGTCCAGGGAGTGAGTACCCGAACGTCGTTTGTATCGGAGAAGATCTAACCCTGTATGCTCATGAATTGACCTAGCTTGAGAGCAGCACCCCTCATTTGCGAAAGCTTTGAGACCAGTCGTTTGATATTAGCCTCCGACATCATCAAGGAGCCCTGTGTGCCGCCATCCGAAGCAATTGTTGACCGACGGATGATTTCCGAGGCAGCTCCGTAACCAAGAGATGCGGCAAGACCTGAGGCTTTGAATGAAGATGGTACAACGAATACGTGCATTGGAAGTACCTCCATAATGAAACAAGCGACCTATTCTAGAGGAAGGCACTTTGGACGATTGCAAATTGCGTGCCACGACGGGATCGGCGCTTGGAGGAAGAACATTTGGAAACACAGGTGCAGTCTCTACAGGCTGCCCAGTTTTAGTTGGTACCACTGGTGCACGAACAAAGGCATTGGTGCGCTCACCATGCTTTCCGTGACAACAGACTGCCTTGGAGAAGATACATGGTCTTGATAGCTTACGGCGACTTGGGGTTGCAGAGAAGCAGGTTCTTCAGCAACAACGGGTCCTTCCAAGGGATGAGTGTCGCCAACATCAGCCTTCTGAATCCCGTTTTGCGTATCGACACCGACTTTGTGTGGTGTGCTCTCCCTCGTGGATGCCGGTGGGCTTCGGCCATTTTGCTTTGGGAGGACCTGCGCGCTCCTGGTCTGCGCTGCGCGGAATGCAATCTCAGCGATGGAATGAGCAACGCACAACCACCCAAACGCGGGCGAAGGTGGCATGGAAGACGCGTCAAGCACAGCCACAGTTCAACTGAACTTTCGGTGGCAATTGTGTCTTCCAAGAGTAACCAGCACATGCAACGACGACAGCCTCAACCGAGCCCGAGCAAGTTCTCCCGCGTCATGCGAGCCTATCTGAGTCTCGTGAGATCTTCATGGTTATCCATCACACGTCTGTCAATTCTGATTCTCCCTCATTACAACTTGAAGCCAATCCTACGATCCCAGGTGTATACCTCTCGGCCATCCGTTTGCTGTCAATGCTACCATGCCACGCTTGCAGCTCGGGCGCTGAGCAATACACGTTGCGGCTGGCCAACTCGCTGAGCGCAGGGAGTGTGGGACCCCATCCTAAAGCCACTCGAATGGTAAGTCTGATTCAGATTCCTAGCCGTCGTCACACACATTGAGATGTATTGGAGGCGCTCAATGTGTTCGCCTCCCCGACCTGAGGGGACTTTATGCACACGCGTACTCGTCTTCCTTACTCCAAACCGCTCTGTTTGTGAGCACGATGGTCAGGTCGATTCTCTTGCCGCTGACTCGTTGCAGATACACTTGGCAACTCGACTGGGAACGAAGCCAGTCTTGAACCCGATTCTGTGACGTACTCGAGCAACAGGGCCCGAATCTATCCGACTTCAATGAGATATCGTCCTAAACATTTTTCTAGAACGTCGGTGTCAGAAATCGTGAGTATCAAGTCGGAAAAAAGCTAGCACCGGATGTGCTGATGGCTCCTATTTGTCAGCTGGGCACGGCTCGCCTTCCACATCATCGTTGGCTCAGGCAGAAGCTTTCCGACATCAACACCGTACTGATCCCTTGCCCAACGCGCCTCGTCCGGAAGGCTGCAAGTTTTTACAAATGTTGAAGCTGGTACCATACTGCAACAACATGCATAATACAGTAACTAATACGTTGGCGTGAAAGATTCTCGATCGGTGTATGAGCATAGATTCGGGGCCTCGTTGCATCTACCTCAAAGGAGTAAGTTCTACGTAGCCTATACATATGAGCACTCTTGACATGTCCGTCTCTATCCCTTTGACATCAGCGCCTGCACTGATCTCTATGGATGCCACTGGGTAGCGTATGGATTGATCTCCACTGTATTTTCCTAGATTTTCCTTTCTCCCACGCAAAGGTCCTCAATAAATGGACATGCTAAAGGAGCGAAGCGCAGGATTGTATCTATTCACATTGCTCTGGTGTTTTCAAGTCACCTCTACCTTGTTCTCCACCCCAGTGTCCGTTTTCGGCGTCATTGCAGTACTATTTCGGGTGCCACCTCCGTTCCACCGCACCTGTGCTATCGCCATCGCTCTGCGTGGCTATCGTCATCATATTTCATAGCCTGATACAAATGTTTTGTTTGCAACTCATGCTTCGTGTTCGGACCTTCGGGGGAAGCAGATATAATGGCATGCTGTATTGGTGGGTTTGATCCCATGCTGTGATCTGATTGATCTCTCATATACAATAGATGCGGTCTTTGAAGGCATAGACTTGCGAAGATCTCATTTCCGTCTCTGATGTAAAGTACGCCGTCTCAATAATACCATCTTGGATAGTTGCTGTTGCAACCACAACTGGTAGGTGCTATGGGCATTTTCCCTGTACACATCGCTCCGTCGCCGTTACAGTTGAGCTCCATTGATTGCCTCGGCCGAGCCCTCTCCCTGTGCTCTGGCGTCGGTACACATAGTTTCTTTGTATCCCTCAATGGCGCATCGCTCTCTGTCAGCAATTCGGATCTTCGAAACGAGGAGGGGACCGAGTAACCAACCTCCTTGTTGGCGTGTACGATCACTTCCCGGCCTTTGGTTTTCACACATTCCAGTGCTGGCATGATCTTGATGCTCCTGACTCGGGCGCATCAACAAACAGGTGACCATCTTTAAGAACCACGATGATCGCAGTCGAAATCGTCGCCGGCAGAAGTTGTCGCGCCACACAGGAGAAAATATAACTACTCGAGAACTATTGGTCAAACCATGTCATTGCTGACAACTCCTTCTAGCCTAAATTACCTTGCATCCTTGCCATGTCCTCTGATTTGCAGTCTGCTTTGGAGTTCCTCCAGTTCAATAACTCTCTATCACGTATGGTCAATCTTGCCTGGCCATTGATTCATCTTACTGACCAATACAAGTTGTGATAATTATGGTTGTCATATATGATTATTGTGAGTAACAGAGTTGTTGCCTTTGCATGATTTTTAGATTGAAGTTGCCTGTCTCCCTGCCACTACAGTGCTTACCTTCTCAAAAGAGGTATTTGTATTTCTTTCTGTCATGTTCATTCATTTGCATGTTAACAGTGTTCTAAAGGTGCACTATGTTTGGGTATGCAAATGGTAATCCTTGGATATGACCCCCATTCTAATAGTACCATAGCATAGACCTTGGACATTAGTTTCCACAATGTTTGTTGTGGTATGTATGGAGTCACTTCACTGCATGCTTTTTGGATGAATGAATTGTAGGTTCGCTACTTTGGTCTGACTTTTGCAATGTAAGTCTGTTGATGCTAAAATGTCTGATAACTAATGATAAATTTGTGTGCAAGCACTACATCCTTTTGTGTGTCTCAAGCCAGCTCAATCAAGGATTGATTATGTTGACAAAGTATCTTTTCAGGGAGTACTTCCCTTGTACCTGCCACTGTAAAGGCAAGTTCACTACCTTGTATGTAGATTATGTATGATAAGCATTTTTCCAGATGTGAGTAACTCATATTTTGGACTTCAACTCTGCTTATAATAGTTTCATAGATGTAAGTACCTCAATGCATGATACTCATAAATATAAAGGTGTGAATTTTAGGTATTGCAAACTATGTCATATATTGCTGGACAGGCATAATATTTCTTGCCACTGCTGACTGTGAGCTATATGTCAAACCCCTTGGTTCCCTTTGTCCTAATTGTGGTTGAAAATCATAGTGGTAATGATCCTTCGGGTATATGCAATGTGGAATCGATCCAAGTGGATTCTTTATATCCTCTTGTTTCTCTGTGTTCCACAGGTCATCATTTCCATTGTTTTTACAGGTCTTTATGATACCCCTGATGCATCTACCCAAGGTAAGTCTTAGATAAAATTGGAAGAATGTGATCTGAAATTACTGCTAGTCATTACTGCTCAGATGTTCAACTTCTCTTACTGTGATCTAATGGGCAGCAGCATTTCAGTTCTATCAACACATTTGTCTGCTGGGGCCCTGCGATTAATTATCAGCATTGCACTTCTCGCCTTGGCTGTTGCTCAAACCTTGAAGCAGTCAATTGATATGTACAAAGCAACCCAGCAATGGCAACCTAACAAGTACATCCAACAACTGGCAACAGATGGAATTCTATATTTCTTTGTGTATGTCCCTTGAGTCTATTGTATTTATAATATTAATGTCTCGGACTAATCTACCCACCTTGAATTCTAGATATGCAATTTGGAATGTTAGTAACATGATATCTGTCATACCAATGTCAGCAGAAGCACAAGTTGGCTCGGACATCTTGTTTATGACAGCAACCATGCTTCTTGTCCCAATGATGCCTCGGTTCATCATTAGCGTGCGAGAGCTGTATGATCGTGACCTTCGTGCCCGGTGGGAAGGAGTTGACTCTGGGTTCGGTGTACTGTCACAACATGCTGCCAGTGCAAATCCAGTCATGTTCGCAATTGCATTTGGGGATGCTAATCCAGGGCAGGAGGATATCCAACTTGTGGAGGATAACACGGGTGCCTCGGAGGGGGTTGGACTTGACTCGGAAGCTGTCGGAAATGGTACCTGTCGGGAAATGGAGGGTGAGCCAGAGAACTCGGAGGGGATTCAACTAGAAGACCGTTCATGTCAGGTTTGACTGGGAAGGAGTAGCTTGGTGGCGAAACTAGAAAAGGATGTTGATTTGTCTGACGTGACTGGTGGCTCGGAATGTGTATCTCACCTATGTGTATCCCTTCCCTTTCTTGCACGCTGTGTATAACATGTAGAAATTGTCTGAATTAATGTCCACTTCTTGCTGTCCGTGCCATTTCATTCTGTAGTGCAATGTCACTCTGCACGATATATGGAAATAGTAGAAATCTGGCTGCTTTCCTCGAGGGCTGACAATTAGGCTAAACTTCAGGACGGCGTCAAACCGAGCGTCAAAATGTTGCCCTTGTTTTCGTCCAGCGCACCATCGAGCCTCGGGTTCTTGATAGCTCTTTCCCCACATGGAGCCGACTGCAAAGTTAGCCTTTGATCCAGCACTCCGAGGAAGCCAGCTCATACTCGCCCAAGCTCGCAGTGGGTGCCAATGGCGTGCAGCCTCAGTATGCTTTGCAGCACAGTGTCTGCCGAGGATGTGGGTAGTAGGGATGCTCCTACAGGCGAGTACGCACCAAAACGACATCGCCAGTGAGTGGCAACAAGGCTCCCGACGCCGGAAAATCTCGCAGCGACGTCTACGCGTCTGTCCGGAGGACGTTTGAAGCCCTTCGCCAGCCCGAGCTCCCGTGGTCACGAACGACGTGGGTCGTCTCCCGTACCGGACGATGCGTCGCAACGAGGTGTCGGCATGGATCTAATAGTCGTGCCTCCGCCGACGCTTTCAAGGAGACCGTCACTGGCAGTAGACCGAGCGCTACGCACGGTAGACCAGACCCGTACCACTGGCAGGACATGAGCCAGGGTCCCCTGCCGTATTGCTCCTTGAATTCCTGAAACAGTGGGTGCAGGCATGAAGAACAAAGCGGAACATTCACTGGCAGTTCGGTTGAATGTGTGGCAAGATTGAGGTGTTCAGGTAGTCAGTAACGCGCTACTAGAGGATTGAAAACTGAAGTCAGTCGAACTCGATCCCTCAAGGTCTCACCCCTCGCTTTCTCACCAGCAAAACCGAACGAAGTCAACTGGTCGTCAAAATGATAGTGTTGATTTCGAGCGAGCCGAGGATCCTCTCCAGCGCACGTGCGAAAGCTAATTTCAAATAAAAAGGTGCCGTTGCAGATTCGGACAAGAAGTCTCAAAATGCGTTGGGGTATGACAGGACTCAGACTGTCCCATCGGACAAGTTGGACGGCAAGACAGCAAGACAGCAAGAAAGTGTATTAACGGATCGTCAGTCCAGTACCAGTGTGGATAGCACTGGCCATGCGGTCACGGCTGCGACCGCAGCACACGGTGAAACCGACCAAAACAAGGAGGTTCATTGAAGCGAACGTGAGCCAGAAGCCTTCAACGCAATGTGTCAACACACGAAAAGGACGAGAACGAAAACAACGTACCTAGTCCCGTGATTATTTGGTTGCTGAAGCTAAAGTCGCCAATTTGATCCTTGAAGCTTGAAGTAGGCAGAGGGCATTGTCGATGGCGAATGCATTGCATCTACAAGGATGTCAACCGCTCAATCTATCGAAAATATGTTCCATCAAGGGGTCTCGAGAACAAATAGCCGCCTAGGCACCTTGACACTCCTCGAAGCCCTCTCAGGATATCAGCTACGACTACGCTCGATTTGGTCAGGTTCGGACGCACCATGAAAATGACAGAAACCATGCAATATACCTGACGACCTTTCAAGGCGTGATGAAATCCACCAGTTGAGATTTCAGTGAAAGCTTCAACTTAAGTAGTTGCCGTTCAGGTCGCGTCAAGCACAGCCACCGTTCCACCGCAGCGCTAGTTGGTAATTTACGTAACTGTTGGAAGACATTACCAGGCGACTCGGGCACAGCCGCAAAGAACCCGGCGAGCCAGTCGTTTTAAATCCGACCAGCATTAATATTGTCTGTGACTCTGTGAACAACCGGCAACGACGGACGCAAGTCTCTGGTCGCAGATGAACCAGACACACAGCCCAAATCTTGCTAGATATGTGGTACAAAGGTTTGTGTCTTTCTGACTCTTTCAAGTTCTGTCGTAACATACATATGATCTCTCAATGATAGCTCGGACGTGATATCAGATTTGCGAGTCAATGTGCTCGAGGAAAATTCCACGAGGGTTATATGGTACAAGGTACGACCTGTTTTTCGCCGTTCTCCATTCATTTCAGTCTCACAATGAGCAAGGAACGTTTCCTCTCGGACCAGGAGATCGTTGAACATATCGTCGTGGGTCTTCTCCATCATCGAACGCAAAGATGGAACTCAATGTGTCTTAGCACAACCATACATCGACCATTTGTTGGATCGTTCACCGCCCGAAAAAAGGGTGGTATATGCGCATCCGTTCCCCGACCTTCCCCCCGGGTGTCTTCATCCCATTCATCCCCGTACCGCGTTCTTCGCCGAATTTCACTGATGCGGCCTTGTCCTTTTCATGTCGCACAAATGTGTATCCTTCTCCGCCTGCGCCTGCAGTAGCCGATAGTCACAAGTATTCCACTGATAGCCAGGCCTCAGATAGCACCACTGTGCACTCCTACCCCCCTACCCCACCTTCAGCTCCCGTTATCGCCACACCTCCTTCACCGCCCCCAATTGACGCCAAACTCGAAACTGTTGGATCATTACCCGTCAACATCCCGAAGAAAACACCAGCTCCTATGACTATCACCCAATTCCTCCTTGCGCCTCACTCATCCCCGCATGTGCCTGCTCCGCAGACGGGTGAACAGAGATCTCTCTTTACACGCGCTCTTGCCCTCTTACAGAACCACAAACCTTCTCACTCATCTTCTTTCACGCTGTGCGCCCTCGACAAGCCAGGTCACGCAACGCAGGCGGCTGGCTCATCGTCGCAACCACATCGACTCTCGCAGCTTATTCCAAGGATACCCACACCGCTTGTTACCTTTCATGACAGAACACCGATGTTCACCGCAGGTTCGGTTACTGGGCTATTAGAGATAAACCGTGCAGAAGAGAGAATTATGGGTGTGGACACGAGTTTTTGGATTGCTGTCACGTTGACGTATCTAGAGTTTTTGGAGGAAAGAGAGGTATGCTTGACTCCGTGGTTGGTTCTCCCAGTCAGGTCTGATAATTCACATACAGAGTTATCTAGCTGCCCTGTCAGACTAAATACGACATGTCGCTGTGGTCCATTACCTATCAATTTACTTTTCGCTTTGACGAGCTTAAGTATGAGGCCCTAGCCGAGGGTTAGGACTTGACACGTGATTGACTTTGTCACACGTGACCGAGACAGGGAGTGCGGAGTTTGAAACCTCTGCTTTTTCGAACAACAACCTGTCAGCCAGCTAACCAACTTCAACTTGTTCGAGTTTTCAAACATTCACATCATGGTATGTCGCCCTGCACTTCCACAGGTATTATATCTGATGTTCCGACTTGTTTCTGCGTGTCATAGTCTGTTACACCAGCCACAATGCGCCGTTTGATGCGTGAAATCTCGGAGCTGAAGAACAGTCCTCCGGAGGGAATCCGTATTATCACCAGTGAGGAGAACATGCTCGATGTCACCGGAATAATTGAGGGGCCTGGTTAGTCTACTTATTATCGCTTCTGCATTCCAACTGAGCGTGATCTTGCTTGTACAGAGGGTACGCCATATGCAGGAGGGTACTTCCGAGTACGGTTTAAATTCACAGAAGAATTCCCTGCCGCTCCTCCGAAGTGTCAGTGAGATCCTTTTGTGCATTCTTCCCCCCCGTTTGACGTGATTTACAGGCTGGTTTGCCACTAAGATCTTCCACCCAAACGTGTCTTCCGCGGGCGAAATTTGTGTAAACACTCTAAAGAAGGATTGGAAATCAACCTACGGCATCGCGCACATTCTAGTGACCGTGAAGTGTCTGCTCATCTATCCAAATCCTGAATCCGCGCTCGACGAAGAAGCCGGGAAACTTTTACTGGAAGATTATGATAGCTATTTTTCGCGTGCGAAGCTTATCACCAGCGTGCATGCCACTCCGCGGACGAAGCCTCCAGAGTTCCAACCCGTTGATGCGAGCAACTCAGCGGCCAGCATGGCGTTACCTACTGCTGCTCCCAGCGCACCTGAACCCGCCCAGGCGATCGCAATCCCATCAACCTCTTCAACTCGCAAATCTCCAACAGCGTCTTCACAAACACTCGAAAACGCGCCTCTACCATCCCGTTCATCGACATCGTGTTCAAGTAACGAGGGCAAAGAACGCGTGACGTCACCCTCACCTTTGTCTACCGCCGACTCCAACGTAGGGACGCTCGGCACGGCCCCGAAAGCGGTGAAGAGGACGGCAGCGCCAGGGACGGTGGGTGTGGAAAAGCGAAAGAAGGCTTTGAAACGACTATGACGATGGACAGTGCTGGACACATTTCGTGATTGTACGCTGGTAGATCGTCAATGACTTGTACCTCGCTAGCACTGTTGTGGAAGTTTATGTACTCGCTACCAGCAGTGTCACGCCCTGTGACCGAAGTGTGACTAGTAAGAGACGCGACAATTTTCGGAAATATAACTTGCACCTTGCACCCGACATGCTCTCTAGGTCTCTGTTGGCTCGTTCAAGTCCCTTGAGACTGTCTGCCGCGCTGAGGACACGAGCATCCTCGCGTTCACTCCATATCTTGCGCCTTGTCCACCCTCCAGAGTGTACCGCTTCATGGTCCTCCAACTTACGACGGTTCTCGACTACACCAGCAGCCCTCATTGAAAACCAAGATGACAATGGATCGTCTTATACACCTTCAGGAACATGTTACGTCGCGAACATTCCTTACCAGGTGACTGCTGAACAACTCAACGACGCGTTCTCCGAGTTTGGAAAAATCACATCCGTCAAGCTCCGTATGTTTCCCTCTACGAATAATTATCCCGTTCGATGAAGCTGACCGTATCATCGTTAGTGACCACGGCCGCGGGTTTGCCTCGAGGTGCTGGGTTCATCCAGTTCAAGTCGACCGCAGATGCTGTCAACTTTGTCGATACACACAAGGCGGATCCCATTTTCGTGCTCGACAGGCAACTCTCCGTGGAGCACGCTCAGAGACCGTCGACGAGTAGGGCGGAGTCCAACGAGCCTTCCGATACCCTCATGGTGCTCGAGTTCCAAGGGAACTCGGACACCCAGGTGCGGGAAATGTTTGGCGGGTATGCGCACGACATTTTGGCGGTGCGGTTCGGTATGTCGCCCCTTCTTTGCATATCTCTGGGTGCTGAGACACCGTGCTCTCCAAAGACAAAAAGGAAGCTGGCCAGCCTGTGCGGAAGGCGTTCGTCCAGTTCCGTGACGCGGACGCGGCGACCGAAGCCATGGACGTCTTCAGGGACCAAAACGAGAACATTCGGGTCGCGTATGCTAGACAAAGGCAACCCCCGACCAGATCCTATACTCTTACATCTAGACTATCACAGTACCGGAGCCACTCTGCGTAATATTTGCTCTGCCACTACATCAGTTGACTATCGTAATGCTTTACACTGGTGTTTTTTGTCAGTTTGTAGACAAAGAGTATGATATCCCCCCTCAGAGCCATGCATGAATACATTGAAAGATAAAGTGATGGACACAGCCAATCACCTTCAAGGTACTATATCATGGTTCTGTGTACGGCCTTGATCGTATGAGATGGAGCGAGTCGCTCGTTGGACGTCCTCTGTCGCACCTGCGTACGATCTCGGAGCCCAGTCCTATCTAGCTCGATTCCCCACATCGTTGTTCACCCGCTGGGAGTGTCATCCCGAAAATCTGCGGACGAGTCGGATGCAAGGGCTTTGAAAGCAACGCGATCTCCATTATTGCCAGTAAAAATAAGCCGTCAACAGAAGACTGATGAGCTGTCACCTCAATGATGACGTATTTCGCAGACCTCAGTGCCAACCCCATCTGTCGTTATACTATCGATGCGGCATGAAACACACCCGGCGACATTTGTCCGGCTGCGTTAGCGCAACCCTTGTTCAGATCGGCGACGCTCGACCTATCACTGAGCTCCGAGTCACTGAGCCCATACACCTGCCAGAAATCAGTTGGTGCGCATTCATGAACGAATGGACGAACCTCGCTTATCTGATCCTCAACATAACTCTTCTTGTCCGAGCTAGTCTACGCGAAAACACATGACGCAAGAAAGCACAAAGTCTTGATGCACGAACGCACCTCATTCAGGTCAACAATCACGTCCACCTCGGTTTCGACTTGAGCCAGGATGCGTGCAACGCGTGATGATCGGGACACCGTGACGGTTTGTCTCGATTGGGTATCCGATGCCGGGTTGGCCCAGACGATGGTTGTCACGTTCGGATTGGACTGGTCTCTGAGGACGAGCCGGAAATTCAGCGATGCTAGCAAACAATTTGCATAACTAGAATTTCTTAGTAACGATAACGTGCGCACACACAAAGAAACGTACAGTTTCGATACGACATAAAATCTGAACACTCTTCAGCGCATACACTCTATCAGAGCGTCGAAAAGACTTACACTGTGATGTGGTATAGATAACGTTGGTATATGATTCCAAGAGTCAACTCAAGGAGCGCAGCTGCTGTCGTCACAAAACCAGTTTCAATGGTCAATCTCGTTAGCTGGACTAGGATCATCTTGCTGCTTTGGAAGGAGGATTTGGATGGACGGAGCTGCGTGCCCCGTGCAATGAGCAACGAATCAGGGAGAGAGAGTCAGAGCACCCACGATGAATATCAAGCAGAGAGTAATTGCGATATCGCACGTGGCACTGCTTCCAAGCCAGGTCTGCCAGATGTCGGGGTTCAAGTTAGCTACGAATAATAGCCTGAGGGTTCGCACTCACCACTAACCATGGTGAGAGCTCGAATGCTACGTCGGAAGGAGTGTCATTTAGAACGACTACGTTTGAGGGAAAGAGACCGTTCTGTAGAGGGTGCGGTTGGATGGTGGTCATTAGATTAGTGTTCACGTACAGTAGCACCAAGATATACGAGGCTGGTGAGTTGAAGTAGAGAGACCTGAAAACACATGAGAACTCCTAGAGTGTCTTGTTCTCAGCGCGTCGGTTGGTTACCATCATGATAGGAAGTGATACGAGATAAGATTTTTGAAGTGAAGAAATTCTCCAACAATAGAAAGCATGAGTCAATGTGGTTACTGCCGAGTCTCTTAGTTCACCACTAAGGAATGCAAATTGTTCCGGTGCCCACCTAGTCCAGCGGTGGGTGCCATGATCCTAGGTGTCAAACCAGTGGAGGACGATTCTACGATTGCAGTTGTCCAAATTTCATAAAACACACATGCAGTCATCAATGTTTCCAGGAAAATGACAATTGATACTGACAATTTCTTAGTTGTAACCCCACGAGAATCAATGGCAGTAGTCACCTAATGCCTTGATAGCTACCCAGTCCTCTTTAAATCTTGTAAAATAAGTATCTGAATAAGCAGTTGGTCGACAATTCAAGTAAGAATACGTGAGAATACACACAAGCCTGAACGACTAAGAGTCCCATCAGGATGGAACAGTAGGTACAGCCAATGACCTACAATGATGTGAGGTGTCAGAGGAGACTCGGACCATGAGAGGAGATGTAGCACATACATAGGGTCCATCACTAAGAAATTCAGACAATGTAGGCGAACGCAAGGAATGATCGTGATGGGGTAACTCACACCACGATTTGTAAGTAGGGGTCACTATTGAGTGCCATGAAATAAGTGATGAGTCGTACAGAACCCAGGAGGTACATACCTCATCTTCCGTATGTGCTGCGAAGGCTTGGATTCAACTCGCGACCCGATCAGCTTTATGTGGGCGAGAGTATCCGTGTGTACCTTCGGAACCATTCAGGTCAGCATGGGAGGCTATGCTTTGATCGTTGACCCCTTGACCGGACACAGCCAGCTCACTTACTCATGCAGAAGGCTTAGGACATTCTGATTTGGTGAATTGAAGGTGTGCTCGCCATTCGATAGGTCGCAGAGTATTCAATGGCTACTCAGGACCGACGATAGGTTTGAGAGCCGCAACTCCTAGACGACAATGTGCCGGGGTGGGTAGAGCTGTAGCGGATGGGAAGCACAAGTAGTTTTTAACAACCGAGAGCTGGTTTTCACAAAGTTAGCGTTTTTATCTTAGAACATGGGCATACTGGCACTGGACCGTGAGACGCCATTCTGATTCCGAAGTTTGGTCCGCGTGGGGGTGATATCTGAGGGCGTTGTATTGGCCTGCGGGAGCCAAGTGCAAACACTGGGCGGTGACGTCCGTTGAGGGTGGGGGAGGAGAGGACAAGCCATTGTGCTGGTAACAACAGTAATCGTAGGTAGTGGTGTTTGTACGAGGATATCATTGTTACTCGGGCCGTTATACCGTTGATCCCACGCAACACCGTCGTTCAAATGGCACGAGGGGTTCCACTCAGACCAATCTCCGAGCACACCGAATAAATTGACCACAGTCCCTTCCTCTTTTCTTTCCTACGCGTGTTCTCCTTCACACCCTCGTTCTCGATGGCCGAAGAAGACTTGGAACCGCCTTTCACCCTGACGTTCTCCATGATGCTCCGCTTCCACGAGCCTCGACGCATCGTTCCTTTGACCGGAAGATGCGTGACAGCGTTCTTCGCCTTGACGCTGCGCACGCTAGGATGGCGCCGATGCGAGGCAGTTCGCGCGACGGCGCTCGGGGGGCGATTCAGACCAGCACGCTTTCTCGACGCCGAAACCTGCCTGCGAACGTACACCTTCCTCGGGATCTTGGACTCCAAGACCTCGCTACCGACCTCGCTACCTGTCTCGCGCGGGACCGCAGGTAGCTTTTTCTCCACCTTTACCGGGCTCTCCTGAAGTGCGTACTGGTCATCGAACGGAGAACCCGAGAGGAGGGCTTGTTGGTCGTCGTCGTCTACCCACTCCTCTGAGTGTCCAGGGTCCTCGCGCGTGGACGCGTCATCCTCCGTCATCAGGGTATCCGTAGAGTAATCCAGACAAGTTTGGGTGGCGTCGACGTTCACCTGTCCCGGTCCACGTAGGTCGAAGAGGCCTCGAAGGCGTGGGGGTATGCGCTGCAAGCGTGCGCTTATTGGAGTGTTCGAAGGGCAGAGGGGACTGCATGGCGATCCTTCTTCGCCATTCGGCCCCAGGATGAGGTACTCGAGTTCTTTCAGCGCTCGACGCTTACGCTGGACACGTTCTTCGACGGTCGAGCAGAGATGCTCGAGTTCTTTTAGTTGTTCGAGCAATCGGTCGGCAGTGGCCAGAATGTCGGGTTCTTGAGTTCTTGGGTTCGATACCGTCGTTGGAGCAACGGATGCTCTGGCCTTGATGGGCGATTCGAATGGGTTGTCTTCGTAACGAAGTTCGAGAGGCATGATGGAACGAGGACGGTGGACTCGATGGCGAGAAAAGCTTGCGACAGATAGATGATGAAGGCAAGTCGGTCGCCTCCTCTTATATCCTCATAATTTCATCTCAGACCAGTCGTATTGAAAACACGCCCCATCCAGGTTAATCTCGTTACACTCTGATCAGGTTGGGAGTTCCGGGGTTCTGCGATGTCTCAGAACACTTTGGGTTATACGAAAGCGAATATCCATGAGCTCACCGGAAGCTCGATGCGAATTGCGTCCCACCACCAAGAACATTGAATAAGACGGGAAGGTACTTCAACACCATAAAGACTCCTTCGACAATACGTGACGTCTGACTGTATCCCTTCCAGATCTGCAATGTAACCAAGTTATAATTGAACCCGGACCAAGTAACTGAAACGTGGACAAGCCAACGCCGTCGAATTTCTTGTATGCATCCAACAGATTCGCAATCGTCATCAACTTTATATACGTATACTCATCAGAAATCGTCTTCCTCGTCGTCTTCATCTTCGTCCTCACGCTCCGCCTCTTCTCTACGTTCTTCTTCCCCACGCATGGCTGCCTCTGGATCATCACTCAGCTGAAACCCGCAAGCTGCTCGTATCCCCCTAGCGACCCACAAGTCTGATAGGCCTTCCAACATGAACTCTTCCGGCCCGCCGTCCAATTCATCGTCCGTGCAGGCCACCTTGTAGTCTATCCCCACCGCAGCGAACAGGAGACGCACTGCCCCCACAAGTTTCCGCCTGTACTCGAGGACCGCTTCTTCGTCCTCGCTCGGAGGGACGTCAATTGGCCCGAACAGCGCCTGATAGATATCGAGGACGCCTTCTTCGCGGAGCGCCACCTCCCCTTTCTCGATTCGGCGCCAGTCAGGGCCGTGTTCGTAATCATACGCATCGAACGCGTACTCTTCCTCGTCGTCGTTATCGTCGTAATATCCCCAACAAATCGGCTGCCATCCCCCCTCGGAATGCCAGGTGGAGGGAACGTCCCGTGTAGACGGCATACGACACGCGATGGATGCGTCTGACATGGTGTGGTGGATTTTGTATCCGAGCGAGTAGTCCCACTCGACGTCAAATGCCCCGGGACGGCAGTGATACTTGAGATGTACGTCAATGCACTTGGGTGCCGCCACGGAGTAGATCCGAGCGTGGATCTCCGCATCGCGAACCTACAAGCGAGTTCACTGGCGCGTCCCTCGGAACAAAAGACGCCACACTTACGTCGTCGTCGTCCCACTCCACGATGCGCCACACGACGGAGACGCACTTTTGGAGCGTGCCCTTGTTAAGACCGAGTTCGCCTTCGACGACGGCGATTGCACGGCTGATCAACCGTTTGCGACGGGCGAGGACGTTTTTGTGCCGGGCGTTGGTACGCCGACGGTGCTCTGCATATGCGGTCCACTGCGCTGGCGTGGCGGCGACGGGCGACACGAGCGGCCCAAAGTCGCGTTCTGTGAGAGCGAGTCCTGTGACCCCCGCTGACGGGGCGGTGGGCTCGGTTCCGGACATGGTGGTGAAAGGTCGGTTTGCAGTGCTGGGTGGTGGTGGTCGGGGTGAGAGTCGACTCTGGGCGTGGCATGGTCCTATTTGAAGGAATCACCTGGTGAGCAGATTTAGCGCTGTTGTGATCGTCGGGTTCGTATATGGCTTATCGGTACAGGGACGGATTTCCATTGTCGGAGGCGCAAGCGAGAGCCGGCAAGGACGGATATGATCCTTCTGTCCTTCTTTCCCGAACATTATACTTAGGTACTCGATGCAAACATGGTTCGTAACCTGATCCGAGCCTTGCGAATCAGTGGTTAAGAATGCACCAACATGCTCATTTTACGTACGACACTACTTGGTTCACGAGATCTTGGTGTCGATCAAGGACTCAAGAGCTAAGTCTAATCCCGTCCCAAAACCACCTTCGCATGGCTCCAACCTTCCGGCAACAGGAGTGCCCAATTATTTTTCGCCCTCTGTCTAATCATGCATACCATCCTCATCCTCATCACTTTCGTCGTCCTCGTCGTCATCGCTATCTTCATTATAGAGCTTGCGCGTCGCCTCTCTCAGGCGCTCTTCTTTCCCTCGTTTTGCTGCTTCGGGATCGCCACTCAACTGAAACCCGCAGGCTGCCCGTATCCCTCGGGCGACCCATCTGTCCGACAAGCCCTCCAGCCCAAATGTGTGGGAGCCTTCATCTCTTTCTCCGTCCTTGCATGCCACCTGGTAGTCTATCCCCACAGCAGCGAACAGGAGACGCACGGTTGCAACAAGCTTGCGCCTGTATGCGAGAACCGCATCTGCGCCGTCGCTGTGGGGCGCGTCGATCGTCCCGAAAAGCACTTTGTGGATATCGAGGACGCCTTCTTCGCTAAGCTCCACTTCACCCTTTTCGACTTCGCGCCAGTCACGACCGTAGTCGTAATCGCTGTTGTCATAATATCCCCAAGAAATTGGCCGCCAGCCATCCCGAGAGTACCAGCTAGACGAAAAACCGTCCGTGGAAGGGTGCCGATACCCAGTCGACGGGCCGAAAGCGTGACTGTGGAGCTTGTATCCGAGACCATAAACCCACACGACATAGTCCATCTTGGGAAGGCATTAG
>JBBPOD010000053.1:0-39910 GCA_038091255.1 Tylopilus intermedius | reverse complement strand
TGCTCTGCTGGATGGTACAGCACACCATTGGGTGAAGATATTCAAAGCTGCTGCAGAAGCTCTCTGCATCCACCATTGCAATACTGGAACCACTCTGCCAGTGAACAATAGGCTGGCAGAGGAAGCACTGGCAAGTGCTCTTTTTCAACATTCTGAGCTTCCAGAAAATGGTAAGGATGACTTTTCTATTGGTATCATGATCAGAGACTAACCTAAAGATCCATATAATAGTTGCAGTAACACTTCCCACTGGCAACCAGACCCAAGTCAATACTTGCATCTTGAACCCTCAGTTCAAGAACTACCTGATCAGATCTCTAAAGGGTGTGGCTGATAGGTTGACAGAATTTGTATGGCCAAGGGCCTTACATCTGGTAAAGACACCTATGGCTCCAGCTAACTCCAGCCTCCTTTCTGTCCATGAAGTGATCAATGTCACTCAGTTGGAGTGGTGGGTGATGTATACTGATGCATATGGCTATGGCATCTTCCATCATAGGAGGCAGAACCATTCTGGCTCCTATACTCTGGTGAGTGTTTCACATTTGATTATTGTTTTAGTCCAAGTTTCTATTTACTTCTAGGAACCATTTGGCAACCAGGTTTTCCAGCAAACCTTCAAAATGGCAGCCTATGGAAGATTGGGAGATGAAAGAGGATACTTTGAGTTGCTCAGTCATGGCACCAACTTGAAGACTTCACTCAAAGTCTGTGCAACCATATGTGGTTGGGTAAGTGACCTTGAAGCACTACTATGTTTATTGTGCACTAATTTTTTTCAAGCTGATTGCTGCAGTCACAGTGTACAAGGATCAGAACATCCATATTATGCCATGGTGTACCAAAGCAAAGCGCCAGGAGGTTGAAGGGATTATCAAGAATGTCCACACTTTCTTCTTGAAGGTCATGTATGGGTTACCTGGTCTGTCCCTGGCTGAACAACAGGACTGGAAAGAGAGATTGATCTTGTTTGCTTCTAACTAAATGTACTATTACATGACTCAGAAATGTATACTCTGCTTGTTCATGTACTAGATGGTACAGCATGGAAGTGAATGGATACAGATCTGGTACAGCAGACCACAGTTAAAATTCAGGTCCCAGTGCCCAACAAACCTTTGCTCATGTTGCCATCAAATAAGTCACTAGAAGTGTGTCCAAGGGGTCAACAGGGGAGTCTGCACACAGGGACAATGTCAGGACATCAATTCACCAAAGTTCCCAAAGATTGTCCTACTCTGAATGTTGATCAAGGTGTCAATGAGTGTACATGCATCTGGACAGAAAATATCACATCCAACAACAATGGCTACATGCGAGCCATGAAACCTTCAAGCAGAGAAGGGGAACATACCTTCGCAAATGTCACCTTGCTTGCATCAGCGACGATAGCCAACGTCGTAATGGTCTGTTCTTGAACGTACCCTTTGGCCGGTTTGCCTGTTTCAGCACCAGGGTTCAGCAGCTTGATGAGTAGTCATTCTATGATTGGGCCAAGGTATGGAAGATGCGCACCCCTTTCGACACCTTCACAAAAGTTGATCAACGCAGCAGCTGCGTGTGCGTGGACACTGTCACGGACTAGTGAGTATCATGCCAAGAAGAGCAACAAGTATCGATTACCCAGGTTCAGGAACTTCGAGCATTGGTATCAATGCGGCAAAGAGTTATCGATGATAACGATCCTGGATGACTTCCTAGCGCCAGATGGCGGTCAACAGGATCCACTCGATGACCAACGTCAGATCAACACTCACTTCTAAGTCTGTGTAGAGTTGGATTCTCATTAGGTCGGTGTTCATGCGTTTGGAGGAAGCGAACGCATACAGGCACTGGCATGTCGTATATCGGACGGGAGGGTGAGCGTCTTTAAACATTGGAGTTGCAAGGCCGCCGACGGTCCGCCGTCATTTCAGATAACAGACATGAAGCAAAAAACAAGTCGCTCACTGTACAACTTTGCCGAGCTCGAGTTGCATCACCTATGTACAAGCGGAAAGGATGAGTATTGAAAGTCGAGAGCAGAAGTCACGCGCATACTTTGCTGATTCGTTCCCCTATGGCGGCAATTTCCATCAGACCCGCGTGCCGCAATCACCAATCATAGCTAGCAAGCATCGATGAGATATGTTGAAAAGCAGGCGGGAGGGATTTCCTCCCCCCCGGGGCGCATGCAAGACGATCCAGGGGCTGTTTGACTTGCGGGTAGTCATCATCTTGGGACTCCTCCGAAGGCTTCCAAGAGTACGGGTCAACCGGAACTGGTGCTCAGAAGAGGAAGATGAGACGCACGTCTACTTCCAGCCCTGCCTCTGATCCATCCTTGGACGACTCCCCCATACCTTCCAGACAGGCGCGTGCGATGCCGGGTGTCCAACCTTCTACACGTTTCACTATCACAGTTTTGCTTCGCTGAGCGTGACCATGAGTTCTAACGCTGCTTTGTGAACTTGTTACTTTTCTTCGTCCTCGGCGGCCTCGGTATCACATTCGTCGCTTTGCCGTAAGGTCTGTCTGGGCGGAAAGGTAAATGATGTATTCGTGAGGGGATGGGCTTTGCCACGGTAGGAATGGGTCCGGAGTATGCGGTGGGCATAATCAAGGCTCGTAGGAATGGTAAAAATGTAGTGCAAACAGCTGGGGTGAGAAGAACAGAGCGAGGTCAGTGGAGGGATGTGCGTTTGGGAGCGAGGGAAGAGTGTCGAGCGTTGGATAGAGCAACGAGAGTGATTGTGCAAGCTGGTGAGCGTCCGGAGCCGTTAGGTACGAAACACAGGTGCGAAGTGCGGCAAGTCGGACCTGCGTGAGATCAGCGTGATCAAGGCGAGATGTGTACCGTAGGACGCACGTCGACACTCTGAGCGTCTTGCAGCCCTTTCGGAGGATGGAGAGTACCCTCTGTTCCATTCCGAGGACATTTCGAATCAGCGCTGCTGGGCTAAGGAAGGATAACAAATCGAACCAAACCTGTGTGTATGGTTGGTGCCAATCTGACTAAAGGGGGTACACGTTTCAGGATCATGCGTCTAACACGGATTAATAGGCGCAACTGCGTCGCTGCGGTGGAGGCCTGTCCTGCAGGCCTGGCGGAATGCGCTTCTTTCTCTCTTCCACATATGCTCGTGCATTCAATAATGCTGCGGTTAATGTGCTGGTGGTCGATTGCGGCGATAGGCACTTCTCTCAGGGAGGCTGGGCCGGCCCCATGATGGTGCCACCGGGTCCTACTATGTGATTGGAGCATGTCGCCAAGGTACAGAAATGTATTTCTGGCCAAAGGAGCGACCACACCAATGGCGCGTGGCCGGAATGTTCGCCGATTGCGCTAGCCAGCAAAATTGGTCGGACGTACTAGTACGCACCAGGAGGGAACTGACGCGGACTGGTGGTTGCGTTGAAAGCACTTGATCGATTTTGCTGGCAGTGGCCTACATTTCCGTCATTGCTCCTGTATCAATGTGTTTTGCAGCGAACAATGGAGAACCCCTCTGTCAAACCATTGCATCTCATCGCCAAGGACGCCTTGAAGAAGAAGAGTGGACATGCGTGAAATTCCAATCGGCGACCCCGGCATGTTGAGAGGAAGTACCTGCCGGTGCTTGATGCTTGCATGTCGGATCTACACGCACCGACACAGCCCTGCCATCTAGCTCGGCCTCTTGCCGTCCTGCGAGCCGGACACACCACGAGTTGACCGAGGTGAGGCTGAGCAATTCTGGCGGATCTGAGACTGCAGACAATAGAAAAAATAGTGTTTTGCCCCTGTTTTTATTTTTCGGTAGCCGCCTTACGGTGTTGGCCGCGCCTGGAATCTGGAGAGTTTTGCATCAAGTTGGGTATATGAATCCATTACCGATCACGTGAGCGTGGCCGGCATCGTCGTCCCACACATCGCGTCATCGTCCAGGGCGATGTACGATCTTGTAGTGCTCACCATATGACTTTTTCTGTTATCGTGATCGGTACCATGTGTACACGTTCTGATGAGTCAAATGTGAACAAATTGCGCGGGTGGTCACGCTAACGCAATGTGTCACTCTAATGGAATTCCCCGTATGACGTGGATGTGTACGAGATCAGCGACAGCTGCCAGTGAAAGAAGCTTTGAACATGTTCTTTTCTTACTTAAAAACTAAGAGGATGAAGAAAAAGGAAAGGTGTCAAGGTCGGGAAAGATGTCAATGACCCAAACTATGATGATATCGATCGATTCCCTTGAAGTTCTAACTGTCAACCGAGGACCGAGTCGGACCCGGCCGAACGATGGACGCGATCGAAAATGACACACTTCCTCAGGTCTTGCGATAAAGTGGACTAGGTTGGTGTCATCATACATATGTAATAAAGTGAGAATGACCACAAATAGGAGAAAGACAAAAGGAAGAGATCAAAACAAGGACACTTTCGCCGTACCTTGGTGGTAATCGAAAATACACCGTTTTCTGCGGTTCTCGAATTCCTGCTGAACACGTGTATTCTTTGTAAACGCCAGGGATCGCAACGTTTGTGCGGCTGGGTCAGATTGTGGTGGGTGGCCTTAATTATATTAGCGTCTCTTGGTTCTTCTACCCCACAGGCGCTGACCAAACACGAAATGAGTAAATTTCATGATAGGGTTTTCCTCCAAAAAAGACAGCAACTTGAAAACACTACTGAATGGCGAATTATTCAGTTGTAAGCGTTATATTTATGTGTATTGGGACCTAAATATACATACTCATATACACCGGTGTGGGACCCACAAGAGAGATGTATATGCAAATACGATCGAGAGTAGATCCATGCAATATTATAACCACCAGCATGCAGGACGGGGTAGGGACAAGCTCAAGTCGTCCCAAACCCTACCCCTCCTTCTTTTTTCCCCCTGACGCACGTGGGGGGTTGAAATGAATAAAAATGACTCAGGATGAGGATCATGTCCGAGTTGGAAGGTGAAGGGGTTCTACTCGAGTCCAAACGCCACATTCCAAAAACACCCGGAGTCCGAGCTGGAACCTGGTCCCTGCTGCACGTTTCAAGACTCTAAGCCAAGCACGCCAATAGATAAGGGAAAGAGACCCGAGAAAAAAATTAAAAACTCTATCGAGGCATTTCATCACATCCATTGTCAACGTGGCGCTTGAGTGAGTCCGCGCGACTAAAGTCTTTCCGACAGAAACGGCACTTGTGCAATACCGGAGATGTGGCGTGCACGGTCTCATAGTGTCGTCGGCGGTCATGTAAGCGCGTGAAGGAGCGATCGCAGAGGTCGCATGGGTAGCGTTCACCGGCAGCTACAGTAATCGTACCGGTGTGGGTGTTGCCGTGAAGTGAATGGGAGGACCCGGAGCCGTGTGCGGTGCTGCTTCTACCCCCTGTGTTGCTAGCATGTGTTGTCGACGCGGGGGGCGCGTGCATGACGTGCTGCGGATTGGGAGACATGTGATAATAGGGTTCGACCGTCGAGCGAGAACGTGCCGAAGAGGAGGTAGATCCGCTGGATGAATAGACTTGGAAAGTTTGAGAAGGGGTGGGAATGAACTGCGGCTGCTGGTGCGAGATGTGGTCGTGGTGTCGGGATGCATGTGAGCTCATGTGACCCGAAGGGGTGGCGTACGAGTTCGTCGGCGAGCTAGGAGAGGTGTATTGTTCAATGGCGGGCCCTTGCGAGGAGGTCGCATAATATGGGCGATGCTCGTCTGCAGAACCTTGTGTGACATAGGATGGGTAGGGATACTGGGGAGAGATGTTTTGATGGGCTACGGAGAGAATAGTTATGAGGAATACGAAAGTGAATGACACCAGGTGACGCACCGGGATGTATGTGGGAGGCTGGTGTGACAGCGGCGTATGACATGGTAGAGTGGTGAGATGGATCTGGGTAAGGCGGGGCATAGTCGTCGGGGGATTGGGTAGCGGGATGAACCTGGTGGGCAGCGGAGGGATAGTGACTGTACTGCATAGGCGGAGAGGATATGGGCACAGAACTGATGTACAGGAGGGCGAGGCTCGGAGGAGGGAAGGTTATATATACGAAACGATTGTAATAGCACGGCTGTCGCCTGCCATTGCATGTCTTAGCAACGTACCTTAATGAAAGGTGTTACTAAATCATTACCTCTGAGAGACTATAGTAAGGCCGGAGTGGAGCACACGCCCATATCATTCCGGTAGACTCATCGTGAATTCGGAGGGGACGGGAGCGATAGGCGGACACGAACGTGGAGAGATCTGGAGAAGGGCGATGGCAGTCCAGGGACGAACCGGCTTCGGTTCGACGATGGCGTTGGAGATGTCAATGGAATGGGATTGGCCGGGGGAGACCTTGAGAAGGCCACAATTGGACAAGTTCTCCGTACGAAGATGCGACGAGATGGACGAGATCTCGGCACTTTCGATGGAGTGAGCAGAACAGCAACGCAAAACACGCGCCGGCTCACACGCGCACACTGAGCCATGCCGTCAAAGAAGGAGGAAAAAAAATTCAAGGTGGGATCTGGCGGAGACGCATAATTGGCTAGACCAGTCCGAGTTCGGCTGGGTGGGAGAGTACCTGAAACTTGACTTTCGAGATCGAGAAGGGATCGTCCCTGGTACCGTAACAGCGATATATCAAGCACTCTAAATCTGCCTAGTATGATGCACCCCATACGGCATCTTGATATGGGGGCCCGTCAAAACCTCCCTTGGACTTGAAGCACGCTCCTTTCATCTAACGCTAAGCGGAAAGATCTCATTATGCAGATGTGACTCCACCCGCGCACAGCCTACAGAAGAGAAGGGAACAGCGTTATTATCAGATATACACTCCCCCGCTAGGCTCTACCTCCGCTTGGTCACTCTCACTCAAATCATGCGCCCATTAACCTAGTGTCGGTGTCGTGAGAACAAGTCTCGCTATCGAGCAATCACAGAACACTCCCGAGGGGATGCCGGAAGATGCCAGCTAGGCAAGCCATATTACTTCACTGGTGTGATCCATCCCATCGGTGGCAGAGAAATAACGACGGCCTCAGTTTGCGCTGGCAGATGATGCACCAGGAAACTCTTGAACACTCGTTGTCGGTGACATGGCCATCCGTTCACGCCAGGTTAGCCTCCCGCAGCTGTCCAATGCCCGTTTTTAGTACAAGTGTTGCTGTGTGTTTTTTGCTTTCTCAGCAGGCCCGATATATGCCGTCGAACGCTCGATTTGCGGCGTTGGTCGTATGTATCGTTTACATGTGCCTCAAGCGTACAGGTGAGCCAAGCCCGTGCGCACGTACCCTTTTTTCGGTCCCGCGCGTCGCAAGACGTATAGCGGGCTTTTGCAAGGCCATGACGTGTTCCCGCGACCGTACCGCGATCGCAAGTCGTCCCTCTCTCGTCGCATGGTGGCGATACGAGTCCGTCGTTGGCGTACATCGAGCTCGTCCACGATCTAGTGCATATCTGCGTGAGTGGAAGTGCGTAATGAGCAAATAAGTATATATTCATAAGTAAAAGAACCGGGCGGGGATAGTCACTGGGCGGGCTCAAATCGCCCATGAAAATGATCTCGGGAGCGACAAGAGGGTTGAGTCCAACCCACTTGAGTTGCGGGGTTTGGGTTTGGTTCCATCCGACTCATCCGACACCCGACGTCCGTCATCCGACATCCGGCATTTTCCAACGAAGCCAAGCTGTCAAAAGATGCTTGCCGCGACGTCCTGTGTCGACACATGCGCGGGTTGCCGGTGATGGGCATGGGAAGGGATGTGAAGGGGGCCCCAAACGCGACTGGCTTCTTCTTCTTCCGCGAGGATGTGAATTGTGGCCGGGAGATTGTGACGAACAAGGACGGGCTGCTTGCAACGCGACAGCCTCGAGGACGGAGGCAGGCACACCTGATGCCCTGGCAAATAGAAAATTTCCGTGCTACGCGCGTCTGGTCGCAAACTTAACTTTGCCCCAGGTTGCCCTGTGCTACGGACATAGAAACATAAAAGATGACTTACCGAGATGCTGTAGACACACTTTTACGGATCTACTGATATGGTATGAGATTAAGCCCTGAAGAATTCGGCGAGCAGGGTGGTGTGGCCGACAAGCGCAGGCATGTCTTTACTTCAGTTTAATTAATTTTTTTTCTTTGACGCGATCGGTATGTCAAAGGACAAACAAGAACAAACTCGCCATGCAGATGCGGCCGGGATTTGTGAAGCGTCAGCATCGCCAAAATGGCACCATTCGACCTCGACGCGTGCATAGAACAACTCCTCCGAAAACAACTCTTACACGAGGCCCTTTTGCGTGAGATATGCGAGAAAACGAAAGAAGTACTCATGAGAGAGTCAAACGTCGTACACGTATCCGCTCCGGTCACCGTCGTCGGTGATATTCATGGGTGAGCTCATCACCCCCTCCTTCTCCGTCGACGCCGCTCATTCATCCATCAAGTCAGTTTTACGACCTCATCGAGATATTCCGCATAGGTGGTTATGCACCAAACACAAACTATCTCTTTCTCGGTCAGTCCGACGCCAGCAATACCCCATAATGACTCACTCTTTCCCAGGAGACTACGTCGATCGTGGTCTCTTTAGCGTTGAGACCATCTCCCTCTTGACGTGTCTCAAACTCAGATACCCCGATCGTGTGCAGCTCATCCGTGGCAACCACGAATCCAGGGCGGTCACTCAAGCATGTCCTTGCGAACCTCACCTCCCTTTCATCCTAACCACTTCTTCACAGACATATGGCTTCTACACCGAATGTGTCCGTAAATATGGATCGTCACATGTGTGGACATACTTTACAGACATGTTTGACTTCTTGACGCTCTCCGTCGTGATCGATGACCGGATATTTTGTGTCCACGGTGGTGCGTGTTGCCGAGGCACATCTAGGGGCGGTCTTGATAGATAGCTTGTTCGCTAGGACTCTCCCCTTCCATCCATTCGGTCGATCAGATCAAGGTCGTCGATCGGTTTCGAGGTAGGTCCTCCTCTTCGTCGCTTCTTGCTCGTTGCTCCTCACCTCATGGCTTGTAAATGGTTTTGCTTGGCAGAAATACCTCATGAAGGTCCCATGGCTGATCTCGTGTGGTCAGATCCAGATGCAGAGAAGGAAGACTTTGCAATATCACCTAGGTCGGTATTGTTTGTCTCGTAGAGAGGGCATGTGGCAGCAGGGCCCCACATACTCCATCACCCCTCTTCTACTTCTTCCGTCGTGTGCTAAACACTGATATCCCCCTTCTGCGTATTGCTTCGTTGATAGAGGTGCAGGATACACCTTTGGTTCAGGTGTCGTTCACAAATTTCTCGAGACGAACAACATGTCACATATCCTCCGAGCGCATCAACTGTGTATGGAAGGTTATTCGTCTCTCTTCGACAAGCACCTCTCCACCGTATGGTCCGCCCCCAACTACTGTTATCGTTGTGGGAACTCGGCGAGTATTCTTGAAGTGGGGCCGAGTGGGAGTATGTACTTTAACGTGTTTGAAGCTGCACCGGAGAACGAGCGAGATGGACCAAGTCATCAGGCGGCGCAAAATGCGGGTGGTAAGGTGCGTGCTCTAGCCCGTTTGAGGGGAACATCCCCCTCGCTTCCGTTAACATGCTGACACATGTGTTAGCTCCCGGAATACTTTTTGTAAATGCTCCGCTCGGCTCTGCGTGCCGTCTTCCGTCCCTCGACGTAAGATCTGCGATCACACCTGTATGGGCAACCCTTATACATACACCGTCTTGCGCGTCATCGCACCGTCTTGATGCATAATCATCGTTGTCGTAACTCATTTCCCTCTGGGACGCGTTTCGGACGCTGTATCCATGCAGTCTCATGCCTGACCTTATTGCATCCATTGCGCCCACCACCTTGGTTCCGCAGCCCTGGGCCTTTTGGGTCATACCCCCCTTTTTCTTTCATGTCTACGCGGATGAGCGTCAATCGATGACTGATCGGAAGGACGGTGTCATGGTGTGTTTTTCGGTCACGTACTTTCTGTAACAGGGTCGGTTCAGGCGGAGATGTGTTGAAGGGGTGTGATTAGGACGTGTCGTCCTCGTGCGGATAGACAAGCATACAGGTAGACTAGATCAAATATACGACGACGCGAATGACGACGTGCTATCGCTCGGATGAGACGTAGGACGCGTCATCCCCGTCCACAACACCCGCAGTCGTGTTCTTATCGAAGATGTACATTGAGCCGATCCTCGACCGACATCTCCATCCCCCAGATCTTGTGACCGATACACGCAAGGTAAAAACCTAGCACGTCAAAGACCTAAAGTCAAGCCCTTCGAGCCTAAGCGATAAACCCTGATGGGGTGACGTCGGACGTCGACACTACAACAGACAGCCCACGTCCGGGGCCCGCTGCAACGGGTGTGAGAGGGGTGACCGGCACTATCGGTGTTTTCAACGCCGCCTTGATTTAGGCCCTTTTGGATTCAGACGTTGATTGGTGGGGACGTCACGTATACACGTGTGTGATGACTTGGATGGATGTGTGACGATGGCAGCGTACATGACGCGAGAGACATACACGGGCGCAATTGGAGGGGGGGAGATTAGGCGTATCACAGGTAAGTTCTTGGCCGGCGTCGAGGCTGCGTGTTGGAGAATTACGTTTGAGTGAGCGGACTGCGGTCCCCCCGTCTGACTGCATTTTTTGACACTCCGTGGGGGTTGGACGGTCATGTCAGTGACAAGGACGGCCCCCCCTTGCAACCGATCACTATCGTAGCAAGCCGTAGCGAATCTTGGGCAATCTGTACAGGTTCCGTTCGCTGATCTGTTGGGGGACGGGTCAAATCCTAGATTGCGTCCACCTCCTAATGGATATACGACACACCAAGGACGCGTTTTCTAGGTAGGCGATAGAGTCCAAAGGGTTCAGGGAACGGTGTATTGGGCATACCTTGGCGTCGCAGTTACAGTCGCGCGTGCGTCTTGGACACGCGTGGTGAATAACTGAATGGGTCGTGAGCGCGCCCCTTCGCCGGCGTCATCGACGTGCAGGGGAATGCGCACAGACACCTTGTGCATAGGACCGAACCAAAGGTACGGTTCGAGGGTGTGGAACGATGGTCGAGACAACTGTGCACCGATGCGAGGGCTAGGTCAACCACCACCACGATATCTACACAATATGGCAATGCTCGAGGTAAAGCCAACCAGGAGTCACCAACCAGGCATCGACGGCTTTCGGCTCCATAGGCTTCGTTTATGGCTCGAACGGCGTCCGCCAAGTGTGATGGGTGTCCTGACCAAGGCTCGGGTACAACAATCCATAGCCACGAGGGAAACTGAAAAGAAACTGGTTGTTGGTCCCTGTGTATGATTCACTCTGGCACGAACTTGAAACAGGCACAGTTGGATCTCCAAATCAAACTGAACCAATTGTGTCCATGCCATTCTACATAGGCGGATCCAAAAAATTTCTCGCGACACGGACAACATGACCTCGTGTGTTGGGTGCCAGTCACTTTTTTTTTCTCGTTGCCGGCATGTGTTTGAGATATGTATGACATGGACTTGGAGGGGAAATGTCAGTGGTATTTCGCAAGACCCCTTGGCACTGCTGAGCGTTCTGGCACGTACCCTCACGTGTCCCCCGGGTCTTTCGTTGGTACCGCAGTTACGCCCAATGAGTGGTCCACCGTGACGTTCGGCGCCGTTCGCCGCGCGCACGCTATAGACGCGTCATCATGAAGCCTTGACGCGCTCTCGTTTCCTTTTGTACTATAAGTATAGCCTCAATCCCACTGATGTTGGCAGTGCTGCGTCATTTTCTTGCATAGCCATACATGAGTTTTGCCCCCGGAACCTGCTGCCGTATGCCGTCGGACTGTTTGTCTCGTCGTGACCTGGCGCTGGGGTCGCAGTTCCGCCTCGTGGTGAGGTCTCGGCGCGCCGTCGGCGGTATGGTGTGCGCAGTGCGCCTATCGCGTTTTCGTGATTCTCGTTTACAACATCAGCCGGCGACGCGTGCAGCAGCCGAGTGAGTGAGCAGTCGGCTGGCGGTACTGGCGACTTGCTTCCTGCGAGTGGAGTCAGTGGACCCTTGCCAGGTGCTGCGGTGACGGTATCCGTAGAAAAAGGTGCGGTATCGACGGATGGAACCCCTGAGGTTGTGTGCCCATGGTAGTCGAGGTCCATCGAAGACAACTTACAGCTTGAAACCAGCGCGATCGAGTGCTAGCACTGGCAGATCTTGCCCGTCGCCGGTCCGTAATCACACCAACAGGCTCCTTCATCGAAGTTAGATCTGATGCATTGATGTACCATCAAATCAACCGCCGAGAGAATATTGATGGTGACGTGTCATCATCAGAATAGTGCGGCGCCTCGATCGACGACTACGCACGCTGTCGACCAAGTCGACCAGATTCCAACACCACGGCGACGAAAACGATGTCATGCTGTGGCGATATCGACAACCCTGCTCATATCGACAGCGAATGCTACCTTCAGCATCGCACCAAGAGCATCGTCCATTTGGGTAGCTTGCAAATCCTCAACAACGATGCATAATGTTAGAGAAAACGGCGTATTACGTGATGGCGAGGACAACCCAAGATGAGCTAACAGTGCATGTCCGAGGATACTCCGCAACGGGATTCATCACTGACACGTCCCGGAGCATGCCACGTGTATGGGCTAGTGGGGAACAGCCAAAACTGAATCTCGTCCGGGTCGTCTCGCGCTATGCCAACATAACGTGGAGAAAAAAAGACCGACTCCAAAATTGAACAAAATGGCCATGCTATGTCGACCCGGCCTTTTTCTTTCGCGCCACGTCACGTTCACGCGCGGTCCGAGTCGCTGTCGCTTGGGTGCATATTAGACTTCATCTCCGCACGGGCACCATTGCCGGTACCGGTACCATTGCTCTTGCTCGTCGCACCCGCAGCGCGAATGCGAGTACCAAGGCACTCACACCCGCCCATGTCACCCATTTCGACCACCGGCGCCACCACAGCATCACCAGCGTGCGCACCAATGCAGGCCAACCCCTTTGCACATGTCGGACTGTGTGTGGACTTGAGGCGGAGACGATTGCTGGGTACCCAAAAAAGGGATTTTTAGACGACATGGGTGCGAGAGGGATGGTCGACGGGACACGTTTGGGAGGTGAATCTGGTTGGGCGGGGGGCGGTGGAAGATGGTGCGATTGGTACGGTGAACGAAGAGCGTCATCAATTTGATCGAGGGTTGGCAAGGCACCGCCGTATTCTGTTGATTGGTCATCCGGATCAGAGACGAGAGCGTGCCGAGCAGTGAAAAAAAAGTAAAAGGGGCTGACCTGCAGGCAAGTTGGCGGCCGAACAATAACTGACAAGTTGAGCTTTGGAAGGAAAGCACACTCGAGCGATGATAGACGAGGGAAGGACACGCCTGGAGGGGAGACATTAATAGGGGAGTGACAGTGGAGAATGAGACATACTTTGCCAAGGACCAAGCACCGGAGTGTATCCAGGAATAATTCAATACGAACACTGAAAGGAGGTTTAGTAGAAATGTATAGAGGCTAAATGAGGCACTTGCCTGCCGCAAGCATTCCAGGGTATCTTGGTATTATATCGGTTAATATCCACGAACAGAGATCGAGATTCTTGATGTGGTGTTAATTTTTCTTTATATACGTATTTGAATGGAAGACGGAGGTTTTGGACCTACATAGTTTTGCATTGAGACGCCATCCAGATCGACTAAGACAAGGTATTGGAGGGGAAAAGAGCCAATGTTTTCGCGAATGTACCTGAGATGGAGGCGTAGACGCTCTACTTCTTGTAGAAGGATGTCTTTAAGAGAGCACGTCATGGACTGGAGGGAAGCGAGTTTGAGAAAAAGGATTGGACGACCGAACGGGTCTTTCATCGGCGGAGGTAGGCAATGAAACAGCGTGGGCAGGGGGAGAAGAAGGATAGGGCGGAGGACGCGTAGACGCCATAATGTAATAGAGTGGATCTCTTGCAGGGTAAAGGGTCGAATGAACTTGTGACGCTAAGAAAGACGTGTGAGCATCTTAGGCATCGACCACGGGGTAAGCCACATGCCCTGAACAGACGAAAGATGGAGCCTTCGGGGAATGAGCCACGGAAACGTGGTATACTTGTGGTGAGCTTACCAGTATCCGAGAGCCATTCGGCGAGCCAAGCGATGTCAGACTTTGTAAGGACGAGTTCGAGGTTGATTTGTGTGAGTACGTGCTCATGCAAAGTGTCGCGAAGGGCAGCGATGTCGGGACTGGCCGTGTCAAAATCGCCCAGGAGAGCGTCGTTGTAGTGTCCGAGTTGGTCCATGGGTCAACACTTTATCCTAGTGAGATCGGCAGGTGGACGTGTCAGTCTACCAATTGCACCGGCAAATTCGTTGATGCCGAACTTACACAAGCATTAGCTTCGATCACTAGATCATCCCTACTTGATCCCCACTATAAGTACCCCCACCTTGGTCCGACCGGATGGACATCCCTCCATCCCTCTCCCCATGGGCAACTCTGTTTCAAACACGACCGAATCCCATTCTCGTCTCTTCCAGGGTCGTCGCGCCCACCTCCCCATAAATATCGTCATCGTCGGCTGTGGCCTCGGAGGTCTTTCGGCTGCCTACTGTCTCGCAGAGGCTGGCCATACCGTCACCATACTCGAGAGTGCCAGCGCTATCGGTGAAGTTGGCGCTGGCATCCAAGTGAGTCCGAATCTCACTCGCCTTTTGATCCGTTGGGGTCTGGGCGATAAGCTGAAACAAGTCGCCGTTCAACCCGGAGCACTCACCTTCAGACGATGTATCTCTCACTCCGCCGTCGTCTACCCCCTTCATGCTCAAACATTCACAGGGTCCACCGGTGAAACCGTCGCATGGACGAAGTGGGGCACCATGGAAGAAGAATACGGCGCACCCTACTACCACATACACGTTGAGTCTTCCCCTATCCTCCCCAATAATCCCATTTGACGTTATCCCAGAGAGCTGACTTTCATCGCCTTGTCTACCATCTCGCAGAACCTCACCCTCGCGTCACCATTCGTACTAATTCCCGTGTCGTGACCGTGGACCCTTCAAAGCCCTCTCTTGCTCTCGAATCAGGCGAGGTCGTTCATGCCGACCTCATCATAGGTGCAGACGGTGTCAAGAGCCTCACCCGCGAATACGTCGTTGGGGGTCCAGACAAACCAACACCAACCGGTGATGCTGCCTTCAGAGCCATCGTCTCAACTGAGCTTTTGCTCAAGGATCCTGATCTCCGTCCACTCGTAGAAACAGCAGAGATGGTCGGATGGATGGGCCCTGGGAGACACATAATGACATATAACATTGTGCGTCATTCCAGCGTTCCGATCCCTCTATCCCCGACTTTGCTTCCTTCCCCTGGTCGCCGAAGATAGGCTCATTCACCTTCTTGCCTAGCGTGCCAAAAAGGAGTTTAATCTTGTCTTCGCTCATCCCGACGATGGTTCTGTCGAGTCTTGGACGGCCGAAGGCAGCGCTGATAAGATGAGAGCCGACTTTGCCGGTTGGGAACCACGGTGCGTGTGACCTCTTTCGACACAATCCCACCCATTCCCATCATGTCCCCAACCTGTCTATAGTGTTCAGAAACTCCTCGCACTCATCCCCTCGACCCTCAACTGGAAACTCATGGACCGCGCACCACTCAAGACATGGGTCCACCCCGACGGCAAGCTCGTATTGCTTGGGGACTCGTGTCACCCGATGCTGGTACGCACTGCCCGACTTACCCCTTTGAGATAAATTTACTTCATGCTTATTCCCCTCGTTCCCCAGCCGTACCGCGCACAAGGCTCTGCCATGGCCGTGAGTGCCTACTTTCCGTTTCTATAACGTCGACGTCTAACCTATCCCATTATATCTGACCTGCATCACATCCCATGTCCAACGCGCCCCGTCGTGCGAAAACTCACCTCCGTTCCGTTTATCCCAATCGACCCTTGGCGTGTGCCAGGTCGAAGATGCGGCTGTCCTTGGTAACCTCTTCTCCCGCCTCTCTTCCCGCGCCCAAATCGCCCCGCTTCTGCGTGCCTATGAATCGATCCGCTACGACCGTGCCACTGCCACACAGGCATCGTCTCGGCTGAACCAACACATCTTCCATCTCGCCGACGGTCCCGCGCAAGAAGAAAGAGATCGACAGATGAGAGAAGCGATGGAGTTGGCATTGAGCCCAGAGTCAGAGGACGTGAGGCAGAGATTACGAAGCACGGCAACAGTCGGTGAGGCGACTACAGATGCTACTACTACGAGCGTGGATGGCGCGGGGGACGCGAACCGTGACAATGCGAACCAATGGGCGGACAAGGAGAAGAGCCGAATTCAATTTGGATACGACGCGGACGTGGAAGCCGAAAAGTGGTGGGCTGAGCATGGGGAAAAGACGATTGCGCCGCTGGCAGCGGCCCTGTGAAAGGCTCCAGCGGTTGGCGACCATTGATTTCCTCGGTCGTTGATCGTCCCATTAGACCCTCCCTAACCCTATGGAACGGTTTCCTGACATTTTACTGCTATCTTTTTTATGCAATTAATTTCAATATATCTACAGAGTCTATATGTATGTACAGCAACCTGTACGCTTCGAGTTGTCGCATGACGTGCATGTTAGACCAGTGATCAAGCCAAGTGCAAAGTGTTCGGTTCGCCAAACCGAGCACGTTCATGTACATGCACGTCTGCTGGCGCGCATGAACAATGGCAAGGCTAGCGCATGTTGGAAGCGATGGTATGTGTACGCTTGGCAGTCCGGATTTCTGTCGGCCGTCGACGATGGGTCCGTCGGACATGTGGACGAGTCGTACCGCCGATGCCGGCGTCATGTCAAGGATGTGAAATGGCGTGGACGTGCGATGGCGGTGATCGGAACATTGAGCGTCGGCACGACGGACAGGTGTGCCGAATCGTTTCCGATGATCCAATACGTCCGTCAGCCTCCTGGGGCCCATCCGGAGTATGATACGCACACGGCGTACGCACGTGCAGGCCGCATCAGCATACCCTACTGGTCGCGGGGATCGCAGTGGATAGCCGCAGCGCGCATGAGTTGGTGGGGAAAATCATTCTACCTCGCCAGGCATTCGGGGATATGCGGGGAGTGTCCACGTTTCGACGACGGAGGAGGGACCAGCGCTAGCGATACATGTTTACACGCTGTCCCTAAAGCCTATCGGATTGCGTTTCTCACTGTTTATTACCCAATGAAAACTTTTTGTTGTCCTGTGGAGCCTGACACAAAGGTCACGCAAAAGTACCTGACCTCTGGCTTGGGACTGATCCGCTACTAGTACTTGTCTGCGGAAAAGCATCGTAAGAACCCTCGGCCATTTTTGAAAGGCGGATCGAAAGCTGGAAGAAAGACACGGCTAACCGTGGTTCGCATGAGGGAGTTCCGCGTTCTCGGGATTTATAGAAGGAAGTGGGTCAGCATCGGATGTTCAGCTAATCAAAATAAACACCTGTCGCAACAGCGGCCGCGTCACTTACTGGCAGAGCCTGATGGAGGTTGAGCGACGACACATTGGTCCAACTTTGGATAAATCCGCAGTTAGAAACGGAACCGGCACATTAAAAAACATGTGTTCAAAAGATTCGCACTTAGCAAGGCTATCCGCGATGGTTGTTGGCATATTCAAGTTATTACTATCACAGACGAATCTAGAGCGGAATTTTTTGTCGTTTTAGCGGTGTCAACTTGACGCGAGGCAGCGGATGTTTTTGATAACCTAGTTGATAGGACCATCTTAGAATTCTTTCCGAGTGCCTTGCCTAGCTTATACATCCATTAATATTAGTGATGGTGGTCCATAGAGGCGAAAGCTTGGAAGGATGCATATCTCCATCGCTGTTGTGAGCACTGAGCATCGGATAGTGGTAATTAGAGTACGGTCGACAACTCGAAACGCGTGCCTGGGTCGGTCCATACACACGTCAGAGTGCAGGGTGCGGAGCTTGGGCAAGATTTGGTGCAATCCTCGCGCCAGCTATTTTTAGACTGCCGCTAGATGAACCCCATTGTGTCAGTCAATCGGAGGTATTTGGATGTGCAGGTAAAAGTAGAGTACAAACCCAAGTTATCTGCCAACAAGGAATGGGTCGAATGTATGTAAAAGAAATGGATCAGCACATCAAAACGTCCGTGTCTATTTTCAGGTGTGACATACCCGAGCCCTTTATCTCAACGCCCTCCCTACCCTGGATCGAGATTTTGTTGAAAGATCGTTTCTGCCTGTGGACATACTCACGGCCCTGCATTTTACGTTCATTGACAATGCCAGTTATCATCGAACCAGGGACTTAGTAAGATTCAGATGCTCCCTGAATTTCCCTTGATCGAGTGTGAACCGGTTCGCCGGTGTGCTTGAAGCGGCCCGGCTACATTGGGTTGGTATGTACACAAAGACAGTCGCAACTGGACGACTGCCGAGTGTCGGGTCACCGGATCCGTATATCCATTACAAGAGATGACAGGTCCACCCAATTTAGCGGACACCTTAGATTATCGGTATGTGAGATGGTTTGCAGTAGAATAAGAGCTGGAGCTCAAGTACCTGTCATACTGACGAATTAGAGGCTACGCGCCCGTCCTGTATGCATCATTAGTCATGATTGGGCAGACAGCTTGACATGGATGGTGTAGCAGGCGGAAGAAAAGTGTTCACGTTTGAACCGGAAATGAACTCCCTGAGTTTCTGTGATTAAGCTCAGTGTAATAAGATGCGTTACTAAACGCCGAAAACGGCGCGGAACGATCGGAAAATGACATTGGCAATTTGCACCGTGTTCGACTCAGTGGACTCGTTCGGGTTGAACGTTGAACAGTAATGTGGGCTGAGTGACTTTGATAATCACGAGGACGATAAATCAGGGGTATAAGAAAGAATGTGACGACCTGGTTAATGACACAATGCAACACGTTTGCTTCGTCACCGAGTAAGGTTCCAGGTTCAAAATGATGGTGAAAAAGCACTTGCCTGACGTTCAAAGTTGGACTCGGAGGCGGCCCCGAACAGACTCGGACTCGGACTTCCCAAGTTTTCCCCCAAACAGATATCAACAACATTTCCCCGTTCCAAGACGCCAAGACACGACACTACAATGTGCAAATTGGAGGGAGGATAAAACACTATACCGTCGCGGGAATAAGCGTGGCTGAAGTCTAGCTTACATGTGTATATACATATAGGTCAATTTGCCTTTCCTGCTTCCTCACTATCAGCAGACTCTTTCTCTTTCTCCGGTCCCGGACCTGACTGTACTGCACCTTCAACACCAACAGCACCATTTCTTCTCGCCCTCCCCACAGCTGCAGCTGCCTTCCCGACAACTGACCATTGCAATCCAAACCCGAGTGAACCAGCAGGCTTGCTGTCCCGACGGAAAAGGTCATCAACTGACTCGAGTGTCAACCCTGCTGTCTCAGGATATAGAGCCCAGACAATGTATGCATTGACAAAGTTGAAGACTGCAAAAATGATGTATGTCTTGTACCCGATGTTGCGTATTGCGGGTGGTGTGATTTGGACAACCTACACTCCGGTTCACTCGAATCAACACCGTCCAGTTGTTTATGAGGGAGTTATGAACACGAACCACAAAGTTTCCAAGGAAATCTGCTGCTGCTGCAAGGGCGGAACCTTTTGCACGAAGTTTGAGGGGCAGGATCTCCGGGGGGTAAATCCAGACAGTCGCCATCCAACCTGTGAGTAACACTTTAAAAGGGGGGTACAATGAAGAGAAGTGTCACGACAGACCCCAGGTAAAGCAGGCTTCATATACAAAAATCAAGAATACAGCACCGATACTTGCCCGGGCGGTGTTCAGCTGGACGCAGACAGCCTCTAATACAAGAACAAGGCATTGTCCGTATGCCATTGAAATCCAGAGCCTGCGACGTCCAACACGATCAATGGTAAACCACTGTACATATGTAATGCGTTGCGGTTAGCAGCCCAAATCAATGAACTCGAGAACTCACGGTAACAAACGAGGCAATGATGTACCACAGTTGGAGGAAACAACCAACTAAAAGCGCCTTTTCTTGCGACATGCCTAGACTCTGCTGGAACAATGTTGGCGCATAGTAGGTGATGATATTGATTCCTAAGGGTCCACTTGAACTCTGTTGATCACACGCTGTCGCACTGTGCGACGTACCTGTCATCTGTTGCATAAACTGGATGCCAAGCGCCAAATAGAAACGCTTATTCCCTTGAATGCCATGGTCTTTGAAGAGGTCTGACCAAGACCCTTCCTCCTTTGCCTCGAGAGTAATTGCATTCAATATTTCCGCACGTTCATGCTCAACGACCGGATGATCTGATGTTACCCCTCGCAACTTGGCAAGGACAGCAGTGCCCCGATCAGGAGTAGGGTCGTGCCGCATAAGCCAACGCGGTGTCTCGGGAAGCCAAAGCGTGACGGCGATGACGTAGATGGCAAAGACGCACTGGAACAGGAGGGGGAAACGCCACTGCACTGAACTGCTGTGGAAGTAGAACCCATAGTTCATCCAATAGGCAAGCATAAGTCCGCCGAGCATACTCGTTAGTTGGCAGCAAACCAGCCATCCACGGTGCTCTGGTAACGATATCTCGCTCTGATAGACGGGGGTCACTAAGGTGTGGTGAGCGCCATAGCCAGAAGCGAAACCGAACCGGAAGCTTACCAGATGTAATGTAGCCAATCCCTGGTGAAAGATATTCAGTCGACCCTCACGGAGTGGAAACGAGAACCTTACCAATACCCGTGATAACGCGCGCCACCATCATCTGGATCCGTTCGAATGCCGAACCCATGAGGACTGAACCTATGATGAGGATAACTGCCCCGAGAATTAGGGTGTATTTTCGACCCAGGCGCTCGGAACTGCCTGCAGCTGCGATGGCACCAACAGCGGCACCGATATCATAAAGAGAAGTGATTGTTCCAATCATCACAGTACTCGGATTGCCCATCTGCGTAAGCCACGGTTGGGAAATCACAACACCAGACATAACTCCCTGATCATAGCCAAAGAGCCAAAATCCGACGCTACAGACAGAGGTGATCGCTGCAACGAGAGCAGTGCCCTTGAGATGGGGATGTCCTGTCTTGTCCATGTCGACACAGTCGGGGCTCAAGGGTACGTGGGCAGGTAAGAAACCGACGGCGAGAGGCGTATTTCTGTGTGAACCGCACGGCCGGCATATCCGTTTATTTTCATTGTCCACCCCGAAATAACTGGATGGAAGCCCGTGGTTGGGTCAACGTGACTCTGGTGGTGGACGGGTCGGCGCGGTGAGTGGATGAACCACTTACCCGGAGTTGCCTGTACTCAGTACTCAGCATATTCAACCTTGAGCAAGATGTATATAGTCTCGCATATCCTGGACAGGCGTGTCTGCGAGGGCGAAATGCCACTCTGGAAATGCAGTTGCCTGCCGGAGAAAATTCGGATGGACCTGCTGCTGTCGTATAGACGATCAACTCTTCCTCGACACTTCTACGTCCATGGCCAAAGGCAGACTTTTGGTATAGTTGATCGAGAAGCGTTGAAGTTGTGGTGAAGTACTAGTAGTACTGGCAAGGAACGGTGCTTCGACGAAGTTGAATGATGATCGAACCAAGTAAACATAGTTACATTCTAACAAGCCAGGAACTTGTTGATTTCAATATGGATGGTCTACGCTCCTAGAGCACTATACTCTGCACAGCTTCGCCAGCAAGTATGAACACTACCGCTGAGAAACACGCTCAAACGAGGGAAAGGTAAATGAATCGCTCCAAAAATCAACTACATGAATATGTCAACAAAAAAAGTCTCGGTAAAAGTGGATGATGCTAAAGTAGTTGAAGGAACGCCGTGTCTCAGGCCCTCAAGTCACATGTGAGGACGCCGGACGGATAATTCCATGACAGGCTCGGGCTCGAGCTGTGACGTGCGTACCGGAAGGACAGAAAAAGGCTGCGTGCGCCTTGGATTGAGTGAACCAGTGTGTAACGACGTTATAGACCGCGAACGCATGCCACTGAGAGAGGCTACGTGACCAAAGTTCAAGTAGTCCTGCTTGGGGAACGAGCACGATATTTGCGACGGCAGCGCCACTCCACCGGAAGGCAACTTCTGTTTTGCGCGTGGGGTAGCCAAAAGGGAGAGTTCGGGGCCATCTCCAGCGAAAGGACTCTTGACAGCTGACCTCTTGTGTACGTGGGCTGTTGGAAGCTCATCCAGTTCATGGTCTTCGCTAGCGCTTGCCTTTGAGCTTAACGAGTCCAGGGATATACGTGCGGGAAACACAGAAAGAATCATATTCCGTGCGGCGACGAAGGAGGAGACGAGATCGGGAGACACATCAGATAGTGGCTCAAGCGGTGTATGCAATATTGCATCTATGCTCGAGCGTTGAGTAAGCTTGTGCTTGGAGCGGAGCGTATTACCACGCGGAATGAAGAGTTCGGTACGGAGATGTATCGGGTCGGATGCCCACAAATGATTGGCACGACGAATAGCAGCGATAGAAACATTATAGCGGAGAGCAAGGCCAGCAAAAGAGTCGTTGGGACCGACCTGTGATTGAACGCAAGAATGAGCTACGTGAAAGTCAGATAATAGGATGGACGAACTTGGTGAATTATGGCGTCGCTACTAGACTGAGGCGCCTCGCTAGCACCACCACCAGTAGTATGGTCTTCTTCGGCGGTCCCGGGGAAGGAGCCATCCAAACTCAGCCGCCCCATCAAGCCAGGTTCCATCACATCTTCTGATGGTATACTCTGCGTACTGCACCAGCGCGCTGGCGAAATGGGTGGACTACGAAGAGGATGGCGCTCAGAGGGGTGTAGTGTCAGGGTGGGGAAGATGTCATGATGGTTGCTGGGTGAGTCCGTGGGCCTGTCGTCTGCGAACGGGTTGGTGACGAGTAGCTGATCGCACTCGTCGAGCTCGAGCATCCAGAAGACATCAGAAGAGTAGGAATGACCGCCTCCCTACTGACATGGCTGGCAACTCCGAGTCGTAACCGGAGCCAGACTGTCTTTCCACTTACATAAGCAGTACTCACATCTACATACCACTCACGAGAAACATGCCTCACGCAGATGCGTCGTCTGTCCCTCCAGAAATCACTTCAAAGGCAGAGTTTTGGGCGTACGTCCTTAATCAGTTACGGCTTCTCCTGAAAGACCAGAAACACTGGGTATGAACTGCCTATTTCATTGTACATCTCATGTCAACTTGACAGGTAACAAACTTGGCCAATGCTTCTTCTACCATATATCATGCCCTCCTTTCTTTCGAGTCCCATTTTGGAAGCGGCGATCGCGCAGTGAACTGGTGTGGTGAGTGAGCTTTCGCTGCATCCTGGTTGCGCTTGTTGCATGTCTGCTCGCGATCGCACGGTTATGACTCCGTATACACTTAACAGGTATCCTAACGACGCCCTAGACCGCACTGCCAGTTTTCTGACATCATGATTACAGGATTTTACCTCTCGCCGTCCCTTTTCCCTGTCCCTCGTTTTACTGGGGTGTCTGCGGCTCCAAATGAGAACGTCATTCTTTTGGGGCCATTCTGCGGGAAACCCGCCTGTCAATCTATTCATGTCTCCCCAGCTCGCGCCCGAGGGGTGTGTGCTGACGCCTTCCGTCAACAAAAGACTGTCGTCGTCCCGAATGTGGACGAGTATGCTGGCCATATTGGCTGTGATGGAGATACGAAGAGTGAGATAGTCTGTCCACTGATTTTGCGGAACGACAATGAACAAGTGGTATTGGGAGTCATGGATTTGGATTGCCTTGTGTTGGGTGGGTTTGACGAACAGGACAGATTGGGTTTGGAAGGCATTGCCGATCTCATAGTGGAGAGTTGCGATTGGTAATACATGAACCCGAACTATCATACATGTAAAGAAATGCGACCTTCTGGACGAAAGTCTACTTATGCAATGTGATAGAAAAGTTGCTACTGCTGCTGTTGCTGCCACGCCAAAAACTCCTCGTATAATTTCTTTTGGTCAGTCCACTGTTTCAACAGCTTCTTTTCTTGGTTTTTGCTCAGTTTACCACCTTCGCCATCGGCTATAGGGATACCTCGTTCGTCCCATTGACTGTAAGTATCCTCGGGAACGTTTGGTGGCTTAAACAACTCTGCGGGTGGCGTGCGCCCTTGCTCTAGCTTTGCGAGACGTTTTGCTTCGGAGGCTTGCGCCAAAGCTGCCTTTCTGGCGACCTGAGCCTCAAGCTTCTGCCGCTTCTCGTCGCGAGCCTTGATTAGTTCCGACGGGGGAACGAGTTTGATGAGAGCCTGTCCATCTATCGAGAAATTTTAGGGTGAATGAAATTTTGAAAATGGTAACGAATAACCTTCTTGGTCGTCTAGCGCCACGCCCAGCGGAACCAAATCCTCGTCGCGAAGCCGATCACAAAGTCCCAATATCTCCTTCAGGGAATTATCCCCTTTGGCAATAGCCAATCGTCGCACGCCATCCCTGAAAGAGGAAAGGGCACGAAGGTACGGAAGCAAAAGTTCTTCCCGCTAGTGCCAAAGTAGCTGAGACATATAGACCGTGAAAGGGTGGGTACTTACATTGGCAGTATTGCCATCGCTTGTGGACTCTTGGCCCCAACCTAAATCAATGGTCTCTCCCTCCCCGAGACCAAACATTCGTAGCATCCCTCCTACCCATCGGGCCGATTGCTCGACCAAGGCAGCGTTCAAGGCCTTTCCACGGGTGTTAATGTACACATTCGTGCGCGAAACCAGATCACGGAGTATTTTGAGAGCCTCGGGGGTGTTAAAAGAATCGCAAAGTGCAGAGCGGAACGATAGCTTGCTCTCATTAAGCCTGAAAGAATCTGAGAAACGATAAAAGGCAAATCGAGACCATACTTGCCCTTTCATGAGTTCCACTTCAGGGTCTTCGTAGTGATGATATCCATCCGATTTCCCCCCGTTTGCCAGTGTCAAAGCTTTAACTGTCACGAAGAAGTTCTGGGCAGAGATATTAGATATACACACGTGCGAATCATGGTGGCCCATACGTTAAAAGTACTCTCGACTGTCTTCACTTCGCCTATCATGAGCGAATCAGAAAAATCCATTTTGGCGTTCCACAGTTGCAATAAGAATGCTAAACGGAGTTGACGCGAAGTATATTTTTGTAAGATCTCCTAATGTCGAGGTATACTTCAGTAAGTGATCTTGGTTGTAAGACACCAGCAGCCTCACGTCGATGGTAATGAAGTTCTTCAGCGACTTGCTCATTTTGAGTCCTTCGATGTGCAGGTGGCCCGTGTGGATAAAATAATTGACCCACGCACTGCATCCATGGTAGGCCTATGTGGGTCGGTGAAGACTGGATATCTCGAACAGGATGTCATTGGCTTACCTCGGACTGCGCCATTTCGTTATCGTGGTGGGGAAATGCGAGATCAACACCACCTGAATGTATATCCATGTTGTCACCAAATATTGCACTGGCCATTACCGAACATTCGATATGCCAACCAGGGCGACCTGGACCCCATGGAGACGGCCACGAAGGCTCCCCAGACTTGGACGCTTTCCATAGAGCAAAATCTGATGGAGAATGTTTGCCGGTGGTGATCGAGAGCGCGCCTGTAAGGATATCAATGTCGCCCTCACATTCATCGCATATATTGTTGAGGACCAACCTTCTCCTTCCGCAAGTAATTCTCTATTGCCTTTGCTCCAAGGCTCTAACTTCGCATATGTATGGTTCCCCGCGGTATCGAAGGCGACAGTGTCAAAATACACGTTGCCTTCGTGCTCATAGGCAAATCCGTTTTCCATGATACGTTTCACGAATGCTACAATTTCTGGGACATATTCTGTCACGCGTGTCAACGTGTCAGGTCTACGAACCCGTAAACGATCCATGTTTTGGAAGAATTGATCTTCCCAGAAAGCGGCCAGCCCACGAAAAATAGCTGGATCGGACACTGTATCCTTTAACTGTACAGACCCGTAAGCTTTGTGTATCGAACAGATTGAAAGATATTCACCCTGCCGTCTAGAGCTGCTGCTACGATATCCCGAGACTCGTTTAAAAGAGTAAGGGCTGATTCTCTATCTTTAGGTCTATCACGAGCAGCTGACAGTGCAGAAGCTGTACGAATCTATGATGCATATTTGGACGATTAATTATTGAATACAGAAGGACAAAACCCACAGCCGCACGAAGGTGCATCTCAAATTTTTCGTCCCGTTTCAAGCATTCGGCTTTTCCGATTTGGTCATCTCGGAGAGCCTCAATCTGTGGCCACAATGTGTGTATGTTTTCTGTTGTTGGCTTCATATTCTGCGGTAGTCCTTTGGATACCTTGTCCAAGACATGCGACTGCCAAGCATGTTGCACTTGAGCGAGAAGGTCAGAAGTAAGCGACATCGTTTGATCGCAGAAGTTTTCAAAAAGATGATTTTGACGAGCACGTAGAATAATCTGTTCCGCATTAAAAACGCGAAGAGAATGAAAACTGGAGACATGCCTTGTCATCAATGTCGGTGATGTTCATGACAAAATGGACGTCATAGCCAAAATAATCAGAGATGATTCTGCGGAGAATGTCCTGCGTGACGTAGTTTCTTTGAACCAAATACATTGTTAGGACATCATCAGTGACTTGATCGAGCACAGCTGACCTTGCGTGACCCATGTGAGAGGCATCGTATACAGTCGGCCCGCAATTATACCATTTGACAAGGTGACCGCTTCGTGGGACGAACTCTGTCTACGGGGACGTCATGAGGTTGGATATCTGGGTGATCGACGCCATACCTTGGTCTTGGTCAAAGAATTGTACACCTTCAGGACCGGCTCTTCCATCTGGCAAGTCGGAACATTCCAAGGGGGTTGCTGTATAGACATAGTCGTTATGTTCAGATAAGTAGAGCCAAGGCGCCTTGGGAGATATGGACGACAGAGAACGAGCGCGCCAGGAGTGACTCGCAAAATCATGACATTGTCGAAATCGGAATTAGCCAAGTGTTGAATGCTGACGTAATAATGTGTGTGACAAGTTACTGCTCGCTGCCTGAGACGTCAAGCCACTACGAAAAAATCATTTGCCGTCAACTTGAGTCCTAATTAACCTTTTCTGATTTAATGGGGGTTAGCCTCAGCGGCAAGCTGGCTTGCTCTGGAGCGGCGAGCGCTGGTGTGAATCTAAGTGACCTTTCCTACGCGGAGCTAATGCGTTCCAGGGTAACTGCCACCGATATGGGCTGGTTCGATGGCACTAGAGTGGAACAGAAACCATGCGGCCGATAAGTATTCAGGTAAGAAACTACAACCTCTGAATCGATATCGCCAAAGGGGGCCGCAGTAAATGCTCGCTTCCGAATCATGAGAACAGGTGTCATTACCAGTAGTGTCATTGGGTTATTCGATCCTCTTTTGAATATTCAAATTGTTCCCGCAGATCCCGAGTCGAATGCTTGGATTTGGCTTGGATTCAGTTTAGTTCTAGTAATTTGTGTCGGTGTACATGTCCCGTGAGCTGTTTTCAGTATTACTCTTTTGTTTGCCACCCTCGCCTCCTGATGGCCTCTAGCGGAGAAGCAGAACCCAAATTTTAGTGGGCCTGGGAGGCAGGGACCCTAAAACTCTATTAACTATACTCGCCGCGATCACTTGGTCAGTGATATCTGATCTACCAATGAGCGTTTGCGAAAGTTCTGCTTATTTTCCCATGTTACAGGACAGGACCTTCTCGCAACCGACCATCAGCCGTTTTTACATCACACTACTTAACTGTTAAAGTTAAGTGTCTCGGTATCGTCAAATGAGCTTGCTCCCTTGATATTTAAGGACAAGCCGTTCCTGCATCCCCCTCACGTCTCTTGCCCATCTAAATTCCTCGCTGACGCCTGCGAGAGCAGCGTCGAATGATTCTCACCCACTCATACGATTTGGATACCAGGCTCATTAAACCCACCACTTCTCACTCGTACGTCTACCACCCCCAACACGCCTCCGTCTTTCAGCGATCGGGGATGCAACAACCTACCTGTACAAGACTTCGCGTACGGTACGCCAGCACACTAGCTTTCTACCAAGAGTAAATATTATAACCCATCTTGTCCCAGATCGCCTCAAGATGCCCAAGTGATTTTTCACGCAGTAGCGGTCGGTGTACTACCAATGGTGACCAGACGCTTGGATACGGAAGAGAGGAGGGCAATCACATCTGGCAGCGTTTTTGTCTGGGAGGAGCGTGGGCCCAACCCAGAAGCCACTGGAGTGAGTACGTCGGTCAAAACGGTCACACTCGTTCCTCAAATAGAATCGACGCAGCTCGGCATTGAAAGATGGACGGATGGAAAACGGCAAGTGATTCCCCAAGTGCGTAATCCTTACTTACCCGTTTGCGAGCAGATGGGGTCCTAGTCGTGTCCGAGATGTGAGCTGGTCTCCCCATGTCTTCAAGTTGCATTAGCTCACTGTTTTATAGGAATTCCTGTTTTATCAAGAGAAAGATCCAGATCCAGTCGACGTAGACCAGAACTCAGACTCAGACACCACGTTCGTTGACGGTCTTTTGCGAGTTCTCGGGTGACTCAAGTCTTCTAGCCTTGGCTCTGGTCCTCGACCTCACAATAGCATTCGCCAAGAGCACGTACGATCCTCGCTTGTCAAACAAACATACTCCGTATACGTCGATACATCACGGGGGCGTCGGAAGTGGCACCTCAGTGTGTCAAATTTGCCCAATCGTTGTTGATTTGTGCTAACTATGTTTCTCAGTCGCATATTTCACTGCGGACACGGCCGACGACCTCCGAACGGTTTCTGAAATACCAGAACTTGCTCGTCTTGACGTCCCACCTGGTAAATACAGAAGTGCTCGGCATAACCCCGCTCGGCACCGTGTGCACAGAGAGGAGCAGGGAAGCCGTGCGCCATCGCATCAACAGTTCGCACCATACCCTTCACCAACACGCTTGTTTAATCCAATCTACCAGGCCTCGAACCCACTCAGTGTGGATGCGCCCCGCAGTCTACCAAGTCTGGAGAGAAAGGGACAGACACTAGCACCACTAGTTTACCTTCAAAACCTTCCTCCGCCTCGGAGACATCCAGTGGATGAGGAAATACTCATGACCCTGTACCCTAGCCTGACTTGATTGCCTCCGATTTCCGATGTTTCCTTGTGAAAACATGCCCATCAATCGTCATTGCTATGTTCTACTCCCACAAGACTTTTCCTCTTTATACGGGCTCTCTTCTTGGTACACTTTAAATTGTATTCGGTAGACAGGATGTGAAGCGATGTATGATGCTGTAGACTGTAGTCAAACTCGCAGTAGCAGTGGTATATGAAAAAGCAGATGCCTGACTGGTCGACAGTGCTGCAACTACTGCCAAGACGACCAGGGAAGCCGGCTGGAGAGCGAGTGGGCTGTCCTTCACTACGTTTTAAATTAGCAATTGCCAATGCCAGCATGTGGGTCTGAGACGGTCCGTTCTAATTCTGGACTAGATGCCAGCCTGCAGCATCGTCTGCTCACATCCTGGCTTATGGAGCCGAAGTTTCCCTCCAGGGTCAAGAACGGGACTCAGGTTTCCTTGCATGGCCATGCAACACGTTATGTGAGCAATCCACGACGCCACAGGTCTGAACCCGCATCTCACCCTCCAACAAACTCTGATTCGGGAAAAGGTATTTTCTGTTTCATGACCTAGATCTTGCCTCAGATCAGGCATGGAAGGTAAATAAAGAACTGTGCGATATCAAAGTTTAGGTCCAGAGTGTTAAAATATGCACAATGTGGTTACCTGACAACGCTCACTTCCATTTTCAGGTAGCTCTGCTCATTCGGCTAGGATGAGAGAATGCGCCCTATTCTAGAAACCAAGGAGAGCATGGTTAGAAAGGAGACGTTCGAGAAGGGGGCGGCGTTAGGATCCATACGAAATGAAGGTAAGAAGGAACAAGAAAATATCCCCATTGGTGTGCCGTCCTGAACGTGTATGTAGCTATGACGCGATTTGTAACTTGTGATGTGGAATTGCGTGATTGACCAGTCGACCGCCATGGGAAAACGATATTATTATTATGAGCAGTGGTCAGGGAACGTTTCAAACTGTGATCGTATCAAATGGGGATAGAATCCAGTGGAGGAGAATGGGACAGAAATTCGCTTCCCCAGCGAGGATCCTCCGGAGGTTTGACGAACCAGCAAAATCCCGCCCGACGTTCGCGATAGTGCCGAGGAGCACGTGAAACGAGGATATACCGTAGGCTACTGACGGGCGAACGGTCCGGGTAACTTGAAAGCGCAGCAGGGTGACGAGGGTGGGGGATGGAGCAGTACCATGACGTGTCAAGCTTATATAAATATATATAATCGATGCTTTCCTAGTAAGACGAAATCCGATTGAAGAATAGCGTAGTTAGACATTTTAGAGAGGAATCTCTGTGACGGGGCAGCCGCCAAGCAGACTGAGAAAGGTGTAACTTGTCTGTGGCACAGTGCTACATGTTCGAAAATCACGTCTAGGTACTGTTAATCTCGCTGTGAGATGCAAGTTAGGTATGTAACCATTCGAAAACCGATGAGAAAGGTACCTGGTAGCAAGGATTTCATTAGCTGAATACAGAGAGCCGATATCCTTACTTGGATATTTTGACCAACAAGAAGTTTGTGTCCGGTTATCACCGGACTTGCCACTGTAGTTCGGCATTTGACCGACCTGCATACTCAGGACAGTGGGTCTGCATATTATGAAGGCGCGAGTCGGAGGGGGTGGATTCCTCTCTTTAAATGAATTCCAACTCCTGCAGACCATTCCTTGACACGAGATTTCTCGTCGTTTGGGTGGGATGGGTGTGATTTAAGTTGCAATAAAGTGATAGAGTTTGGGCAGTAATCGAGATTGACGACCAACCTTTTGGGTCGATTGCGCCAATAAGGTTGCGGCTGCTTGTGGTAATTGCCATTGTATCGCCTTTTCTGGCGACACACCTGATAAAATTCTTGTCACATCTGCATCCGATGGTTCCCTGGGTCAAAAAATAGTCTAATTAATTACTGAATTAAATTACCAAATAGCCTAGGCTCCGAGTCGCTCCCCAGATCTCGGACAGAATATATACACCTTCACTCTTTCCTTCCGCCCACTGGGCCCTTCACCTGCTTCGCCCCGCTATTATCTACCGTCCTCCCAAGCGATCCAGAATGCAGCAGAGACCAACTTGCACAAATGTCCGCATTCGTTCCACCCGCGACGCCCACAAGATTTTCTACGCCGTCCAACGCCGTGTGCTGCCTATGATCACCAGGCGGCTCGATGCGGACGAACGCCTTACCTTGCGTTCAGGATGCGTGTATGCGTGGGAGGAAAGAGGTCCTCACACCGAGATTACCGGTCTTGGCATCGAGCGCTTCACTGAAGGTCGCCGTTGGAGTCCCTCCCGGGTTCGAGATGTGCGATCCCATTTCGTTTCCATCGACACACGGGGCCGCTTATCTTTTGCATTTCCAGGAATTCCTTTTCTACTACGAGAAGTACACGCCACCTGCAGACGCGAGTCACTCGGGGTAACTACAATTTACACAACGTTTCGTTCATCCCTGAACGGTATATCCGGTCTAGCAGTTCTGATAAGCAACCTCCGCGAGATTGGGACCCTTTAGTGAAACAAACATATTCTGTCTGGGTTGAAACGGAGAAAGGTCGCCGAAAATGGCACCTGAGTAAGCCCTCAAGTACCAATTGTTATACCCCTCGTACTGATCCAGCATAGCTGCCTATTTCACACAAGCGACTGTCGACGAACTTGGCACTATCGACGATATCCCTGGCGTTTCTGAGCTTGTGGTCCCAGAGGGGACCTTCCAGAGCACTCGTGTCGGCAAGAATCGCAAAGGAGATGAACCTCGCGCTCGTACGGATGTCTTTAAAGTACCTTCTTCTGTCACTCGAACATATGCTGCATTTCCTGCTGCATATCCACCGCAGCCTACCCCTTACTTGGGACCTTCACAACCAATGTTTAATCAAGATCCTTGTCGGGACAGCTCGCAGACTTCCTACCATCCCGCTTTCCATCCCTCGGAAGTTCAGCAATATCCCATTTCCCCCCCTCTCCCGCCACTTGGAGTTCTTCATACCCTACCCCCGTTGAGATCCGAGGTTGAGGACATCGAGTACAAATTTCGTCGGCCATCGTTGCCAGGGAATCCTGATTATCAATCCGACACTTCGAGGAGAGCCGCTTTTGATCAGGATCGGGCAGCTGATTACTTGTCGGCTCCCAATCCTGCTTCGATCCCTCGTCCAACTGCGGCTCTGCCCACCAGCCTTCTCGTTGAGGGTAGAAGCGCCCGACCTGAATTGACTTGTTCATATTCCGCTTCTCCACGAGGAACTACTTCGAATTTTGATCGGCCCACGTCCACGGCTGGCATGTTTCAGACGCTTTCGGACAACGCGAGTCAGGAGGAAAACACATTTACGTCCAACTCACAAACAACCCCAACCACCCAATTGTCCCATAACAATTTTCCTCAAATATCACTCCCGCCGCCTGCACAGCTCCTTCGCACAGACCCGCCCTCTCAGCTTTATGCGGTGAGGACTTTAGAGGATCCCGCGGGTGCCATCGGACCACCTAGGGTAGACCTTGCACCACTTCGCTCTTTGCGGCATCGCTCATATCGCAGAGATCCAGTCGACGATATGGCTCTGCGATCATTGAGACCACGGTCGGGGTGACTATTTTTGGGTTCTTATCCCATGCACCGGTGATGAATTATGTTGTTCTATTAGCCTGCAAGGCGACGGTGCTTGCAATCACGACAAAGCGCACTCGCACCCGTGATAGTTGAAAACTCCATGCAGAGAATCTTCATATGTCCCCCCGATTCCCGTTGGCTAGATGACTCCGCCTAAAGGTATGGTTTTCTGTAGGATGGCCAGATGTTTATTTCATCTCTCTAATCGCACATGAACATTTTGATGCATTTGGCTTAATTGTAAATAACGAAAGCAATGACGAAATACTAAACTTTGTGCCATTTACGTTTCTTTCTATGGACTCTGTACGTTGACTCCAAGTACAGACAAATTCAGGTCCGGAATCACGACATCTTGCTTTTTCAGTCGCTATGAGTCCTAGACCAACGACCTCATCCCAGGTGTTGCCATCAGCTTTCCGTCAGTCAGTCTCTGATCATACGTTTCCCAAACATCGGGGTTCTGACGCCGAGAACACGTCAACAGTGACTAGACTATTTGAGCCACTGGCATGTAGCATCGGGCCATAAATTTGAAACAGATCGCAATCAGCATTTTTAGACAAACATCGTAAAGGGAGGAAGAAGGGACCCTTCAACACCCATTATATCTCGTGATGAGTACCCTTTATCAATATTAGCGCTGTTCAAAACTAGATGCGAACGTGGTCGCCCCCGTTGAAATTATCCAATGGTTACTGTCAGCAAGACCCAGATGGGAAAGAAGCCAGTGAATTTCCCTACCTCCGCTAGCAAGCCCAACGATCTCGTCTGGTTTAGCACGCCACTTTGTCTGGGTCTGATACCCATAAGGGGATACTTCTCGAAGGTAAGCCTTGAGTTCGTCCACCGGATCCTGCATGAGAACCTTGCTTGTCTCAAGGTTCTGTACCTACCGAACAAAGCAGCATTCTTGTCAACATGTCAACAAAGTTCCTTAGCTTGGCGCCCCGCTCTGAGTTGGTTGATCGGATGACCATGGCCGTGCTTTCCGCAACGAGCAAGGGGAACCCCCAACCTTGTTTTCTTTTGCTGAGTCTATGAGCAAGTACCCTTGATACGAAAGCGGGTGGAGATCTTCTCCGTTCTATCTACAGACGAGCTCTAAATGGGCTTACGGTGCGGATCATCCAGGGTATCGTGTATCCAGAGGGCGCAAAGTGAACTCTGTGCGATCGGTAGATAGCTCTTATGAAACCCCACCCCCTTTCTCGGGTCGTTTCGTCGTTTCGCCATCGGGCCTTCGGCCCCGGGCCCTTCCATGCATGCTCCTAAAGTGGGCCTCAGCTCGAACGGGTTCTCCCCAGCTGGACCTTTTTGAAATGGGAAACATGTCTCATATCGAAAGAAAGGATAGACCATGGCAGGCTTTCGCCGCATATCCTCAATGATGGACGCTTCTAGAACAGAAGACTGGCTCATGGCTGGCGAGACGTATGAACTTATTTCTCCCACTTTCATGCCTGCCCTCACGAGGTAATTGCGAGGCAGCCTAGGCTCAAGGCTCAAAATCTAGACTCGCGATCAGCGCAAAACACGACGGAAGTAAAGGGGACCCGCCGGTGGATAGATAAACGCGCGTGGACTAGGGAATCCATTTGCCACGTCTGCTCCAACCAATTACTGCCGTTTTCTCACCGCATGTTCCTCATCCGCACCGGTTGCGAACATGAAACGGGGGACCGAATAGCTACCCCTCCCCAAGATGGGCCCTCTGATATGAAATCGGTGAGGCCACTTACCTTGTAGATCGCCGAAGATGCTGCGCAGCAACTCCAAGGATGTGGAGGTAGAAAAACAAATAAATCTTTGTTGCCTGACTTAAGACCTAGGTTGGCACTCGCAGATGATTTTCAGTTTTTAGATTCCAAGCGTTTGGTTGATATACCTGCATTTCGTCCGCGTTGGGTGGTTCTGTTGAGCGTGTCCATTCGCCATTATTATTGACGGGCGACCCTGAACATCTTTTCACCATCATGATTAAGTTTTGGAGCAGGCGGGTCAAGGGAACGGCTCAGCCCAGTAGTAAGTGCGAGATTAGCGCTACTAGTAGACTGAGGCGGTGTACTTTCTTTTGAACGATTTTCCACCCGACTCCGCGCGATGCTGCGAACCGAACGATTTAATCACCGAAAACTCCTCGGGAGATAGTGCATTTCATCGCGGAATCGTCAGCGTCTGGTAAAACAGTACGTGTTGTGTGATGTGGTTGCTTCCAGTCAGCGGGCGAACGCGAAAAGACCAAGCTTACGCCCCGAAAATCAGAAGCTCCCCCTTCTGCTGCATGATTGTGGATGGTGTTATTGTTATACATGGAAAACAACGATCTCACTGGTGAGTAATGATTTAAATGTGCAGTGTAGCAATGCGGAATGCAGATAATCTAACGACTGTGGTCCCGAAAAAAAGCCCCCGAGTACACGACTACCACTCAAATTCACTGCAGGAAAAGGTCAGGCAATTATTCGGCCAAGGAACGGAACGAATGTTACCCAGTGCATTTGGCAAAGAGGTAATCTTTGCCATTGATATGGATCATGCCATCCTTGAGGATGCATTTCCATTTGTTTTTCACTCGTCCCACCTAGAAAGATGTAGTAGAATCAACGACACATAGCTTGTTGTTTGTGAACAAACCTTATCGTAAGTGCAAAACACGATGTCCGTGTCCCCTTGACCACCTTCCTCTGCGTCCTCTTCGCCCTCCGTGTCGGAGTCATCCAAATCGCTGTTGATAGCCTCATCTCCGGCTTGAGACGTAGTAGATGTTTGTGAAGGTTGAGGTAATGATGGGTGAGAGGGCCGGGGTGCGTAGGATTGACTCGGCGGGGGTGATGGCGACTCTGAATCAGAGGTTGATGGCCCGTCGACTTGAGGGATCGACTGTGCGGCAGGACGTGCTGCCTGTGGGGCTGGCTGCGATGCAGCCGCAGATTGTATATTTTGAGCAAGTTGCGCTGCTGGCGTGGAAGTCGGGGCGGGCTGGGAGGCTACGGGCACAGATACAGGTGTGGTATATGGCCGCGGGATAGCCGCGGTACGCGCGAGATGCGCTGGGTGAGGAGGGAAAGATAATACGCCCTGTTGTCCCCCTGGATACGTGGGTGGCTTCATTCCATTTAGCTGAGGTCCAGGGAGAGGGGGCAGCGCGTAAGGCGGCATTCCTGGAGGACCACTCAGGATGTACCGACTGTCCACGGGCTCCGACTTAACTGATGCAGACTGTTGTTGCGAGGCCACATATGGATTGTGAGGAGGGTAGTGCGGATGGTGTGGCATCATGTGCATCGGGTGAGGCGGATAAACGGGGTGATGCTGAGCAGCCTGCTGTGGCTGTGGCTCAAATTCAGCGACGTGGGATGCAACCACTTTGCTTTGCCATTTCTACGGGCATGGACGGTCATCTCACCCACTGAATATTCGATCATAGAGCAATAATCACTCACATGTTGCAAGTCAGCTAGGACATCTTCGCTAACGCCATACTCGTCGAATTCGGGCTTAATTGCAGCAATGACTTCGTCTATGACGGCGCGGTAGATGGAAGGCTCAAAAATTTCTCTGTTACCTGACTGGACTACTACAACCGAGGTCGGGTGAGCAGCTCACCACAATCTTATTCGACATTGTGAACGACGCCGACGGTGCCAGGTTCAGCAAGCGGGAGGTGGTGGAAGGAAGAGAATGGGCTTTTATAGTTCAATGACTAACCGGACAAGCTTGCAAATTGAAACTCAGCAGGGCATCAATGTATGATTCCCACGCACAGACCATGCCAATGAGCTCTGTGGACCATGCAACATCCAGATCTTACTGTGGAGCGACCAGACTCAAACGAATACTTATGTCTGAAACGTCATATATGGACCATCCGATCGGAAATCAAAACCATACAACGAGAGAAATAAAATCTAGATGGTTCGCCAAAATCAAGACAAAACATTACCTCCACAAACCAAGTAAAAAACACACGGTCGACACTACTTCCGCCAAGCCTGGACCCAGATTGGGCTACAAAGCTAGAGATTTTAATGGGTAGACCTTCTGGGGCGTGCGTAAGTGCATTTTCCCTCGGAACCTAGACTAGTAATAGTTACTACGTGCTTGTCCAAAAAAAGATATTCAGATCTTGGCTTATCTTCTGATTCTTCATTCCGAACAGATGGCTGCGGAATTACTGCATCAGACAGTGACAGCCGTTCAACCAAACGCCGTATGGAAGTGCGCGCTCACCTTTGCATTGGCTCATTTCTTGCCAAGTGAAGAATCTACAATACCCAAGGCCGTCAATTGTGATATCGCCTCGAAGTCCATTCTATACGTCACCATCCCTGGTTCGACGGGATACGACTAGGGCATAGACCCCTTCAAGCCCGCCGTCTGCTCGTTTTAGAACTCGCCCGCCGTTAATTCCGATCATAAATTGAACGGGCTCCAAGATGTTTCTTGTTGTTTCAAGATGGCCCGGGAGAAGCACTCATCGGCGCATAAAAAGGGCCGTTGGACCGTCCCATAACACGCAGCATGGAGCAAGGTATGGAGTGGCATATCCTGTGTCATTCGAAGTAAGCCACGTATGTCTTTGTATCCGTTTCTTTGCTGATTTCTGTGAAACAGCTCAAGTTCTGCTTTGAAAGTTCCTGATGGACTGCTCGTTGGCTCCGGGGTTTCCGTAGCGAATGCATCCATCCGCCCCCAAGCAGTATACGATGGCGGTCTGGGTGGAAAGGAGATTCGCCTGCGAATTGGAAACGGCGGAGCTGGCCAATCTGGGCTCATTGGCGCGTGGGCCAACGCATTCATTCAGTACTGTAACGAACAGGGTATCCCACCTTTCCAGGTTCGTCTATATTCGCTCTCATAGTCGTAGCGCTTTCTCAAATATGCTGTCAGGTTGGCTGGTATCTTGGAGACACCACCGAAAGCCTAGGATTTCTCGCCGCTGGAGAAATTGATGTTGCGGTAACTTACAGCGAAGCTGCAGAGAAACAAGCGTGCCAGACTGGCACAGCAGTGGCGCGAGTGTACGGCTTCCGCGTATGCGTCGTTTCTATGGCCTCCCTCCACCTGAAAAATGACCATCGTCATCTCAGGACCACTTTTTCCTTGTTGGTCCAACTTCAGATCCCGCAGACCTCGTAGACTCTGGTGGTGATGTTCTCGCGATGTTCAACCAAATTGTGGACAAGGGAAACAAAGATTTGGTGGTACAGTATCGCATTTTTTATCACGAGGGTAAATCATATCACTCAAGACACTTTAGCTGCCGCCAACCGACCGGGAACCTGTTCGTTTCCTTTCCCGTTTTGACAAGAGCGCAACGAACATCAAAGAGAGTGAGCTCTTCTGCAGAATTGGCCAGGCAAGCATTCACGATTTGCACTCGTTTTTATGAACGAGCGATTGACTGTCACCACTAGGTCCCTTGGGCATTGGTGTACTCGAAATGGTATCACCAATATCCGCGGTTCCCGCTTCAATCTTTGAGGGCAGCATCGGTGTTGTGCGAGTATACCCTGACTGATAAAGGTACATGGCTGTCCTCTCCTCAGGACGTCACCTCAGCCATGAATATCTTCGCCGAAGGCGGGGATACTGATCCCAACGATCCATTGTTAAACCCCGCACACATCCTGTTGGGGGCTAAGGCGAATCCTTCGAACAAGTTGATATGGGAAACGTTCATGCAGTGGGTAGTACTGCCTGATGGCGGACAGAAAGTCATCAGAGACTTCAAGAAGCCGCCTGGCCTCAGGGGCGTACGGCTTTATTCTCCGGCTCCAGATGTCTCAGGCTGTGGAGCGCTGTAACTTCAGTCGATCTGTTTTGCCATTGTAAGAGTACTCAGGCTTTCTTGTAACTCAGAGTCGCCAGGGAGAGTCCCTTGTGGATTGTATGAAAGTTACTGTTTGTGAATAGACCATGACTGCAAGCTTTGTTCTGTGTTTAAATGGTCTTTCGCAGTCGCTACCTGCGTTCTTCTTGATCCGCTACCACTCAACTAGGCTTCTTTTTGTCGCAGCTCACCGGCACCTTCGTCGCCTCAGCCTCCGCAGGGCCCGGCAGTTGACCCTCGACATGATCACCCATCCTCATGATTATCCTCTGCATTTTTCGATTGAGCAAGTGGGTGTTCAGGGTTCTAAGTCAATCCATCATGACTTGCAAATTATTCATTCAGAGAGCGCCAATCATTCACGCAATGTGGTTTAGGAAGCTGCCAACCAATTTGCCGAAGCTATAGTGACATGGCCGCCGCCATTACGGTCACACTCACGATTCCTTGTATGGTCCTCGATCGGCATGCGAGCCATCTCTTGTTACGCATTCAAGCTGTGATTCAATGTTTTCTCGAGACATATATCGGCGTGCTTTCCACGTAGACGCCGCATTGTTCATCCCCAGGCAAGACAATTGTACGCTCGGTCTCTTTTCTGGCTCATGTTAGCGTCATAGTTTTATCGGGCGAGATCTCCAGGCTCGTGAATTGTGGACTACATTGGTGCATTTCTCTCTTGGTTGCTTACTATGAGCGTCCAAATGCACAAATAATCAGCGCGAAACTTTTCGTCGAGCGCGCTACTTTTTCCGGGCAGCGCTACTTTCTGCCGGGTGGTACACCAGCACGCACTATTTCAAGTTCGAGTTCACACACATGAGCATAAGTAAATGATTAATATTAAGATTCATGTCTACCAGTGACCCGACAGAATACCAGGTACTAGTAAAAGTCGGCATACATACATATCACTCCAAACCAACCATTGGCACCCCCATACTAGTAGTGAGCCTTCTGTGTAGTTCAAATCGCAACGTTGGGTCGTAGGGAGGAGCAGGTGATGTACGGTAGGTGTGTACATGGCAGGAGTGGGGATCCGGGCCAAGCCCTGGAGGGCTTTTCGGCCTGAAGCACTGAGAGTGAGCGAGCCGCAAGGGGATGGGTACCAAGCAGGTCACAGACCGAGCCCATGTGTAAGTTGGACGCTGGACCTGCAAGTGGGAGCAGTGGATGAGAAAACGAGGAGCGGGGGAGGCGCTCGATACGAGGGAGCAGCGAGCTGGCAAGGACGAGATGGCGGACGAGAAAAGTCGTCAGCACTGCCACCTGCCACGACGGTCAGCATCTGTCACACGTCACACTACTACTAGTACCCGGTCATGCCACACCCCACACCACGAGCATCTGAGTGTGCGAGCACACGG
>JBBPOD010000052.1:0-40610 GCA_038091255.1 Tylopilus intermedius | reverse complement strand
GCAACTCCCTCGTCACGAGGAATCGATAAGTCGTCCCGTGATACATCTCGTCAAGCGTCAGAGGGAGCGGGAAAATCCATTCCTTGGAGGCACCTCGAGGAGCGTCGATCGCACGAAGGGGTAAGCCAAACGGGACCGCATCTTGTTCGTCAGGTAAAGTAGTTGGTGGCTCTTTTTTGCCCTTGGTAGTTCCTTTCGAGAGCTTGTGGACAAACCCGCTTGTACCCAGGGTAAGCATGGTCACATCTGGACCATAGTGTGTACTTACTCTGCGAATCCAAACTTGGTCGATTCGTGTGGATGCCCAGACGGTGGTGGTATCACGGGCTTCGATGTGCGTGACCCACCGGAGCCGGTACGGGACGTCTTCTCCGGACGAAAACCGCGTTGCATCTCGGGCTCAGCCACGGGAGACCTCTTCACCGAAGATTTAGAACGAACAGACCCACTGTGATTCTCCAAATCGTGCGTATGTGTCGACGCGGGAACGGTGGTCTTCGGCGCGGCTGGACTGGGAGGATCGTGTAGATGATCCTGTGACTTGAAGAACTTGCGGTCGTCCTTCGCCCGGTCGGAGATAGATCGGTCCCCATTTCTCCTGGCCCTGGCTGGCCGCGGATGGGAGCTGACTTTCGGGTCGCCGGAGGACGATGTGGGAGACGACGACGACGTGGATGATGAAGCTCTCGAACGAGTACCGGAATTGGTGGAACTCCCATCATGATCATCAGAGGAGAAAGGTTTGGAGCCGGACTGCTTGCTTAAGTTGGGGCTCGCGGAAGGTGGCCGGCTTGATGCCTGAGTACTTTTGGTATGGGCATCGGATTGAGTGGCGTCGGCACTGCCAGTAGGAGGGCTGGTTGTTGATGAAGCTTCCGTTGATGAGGAATGTGTACTCTCTTTGCCGTCCATCAGAGCGTGATACGCATGGTTCACCTATTGGCGATTCATCATGAACGGAACAAGAAGCGAGTCAAGTGTAAGAAGCCTACTTCAATGAAGATTTGTGCCGCACGTTCCTTGCCAACCACATGGCGGTCTGGATGCCACTGGAGAGCCTTGGTCCGACGTTAACTGACAGAAGTCTATGTGAGGAGAACTACACACGAGTTTCTTGTACGCTGCTCTGATAGCATCGTCGCGCGCATCGCTTGGGAGTCCGAGGACTGCGTGATGATCTTGCTTTCTTGCGGACATTGTCGGAACGAAGGTGGAAAAGTCTACGAGTCACGCTCGGTGATGCAGCTGGAGAAAGTTACTGAGCCAGTGGGCGGACAGCAGGCGCGCTGTGGGGTTTGAACGTACAGTAGATATATACCAGAGCGCAATCACTTGGCCGGCAATAGATAGATTCGCCAGCGATCATAGAGCTTGCACGCCATTTCTTTGCGCAACGGCCTCGTGGAGAGCACGTTTTGCTTGCCGGAGCTGGAGTGAGTAATCGTTCATTTGAGGTGGCGTAAACCATACAGCATGGTTACCAACATCCTGGAGGTTTTTGACAAACCGCAAGTAACTGTAAACGTAAATGTGTTGGACGATGTTTGTTTCAATAGTTGACCTGTTACAACTTGCGAACCTCAAAGTGAGTCGAGAAACAGGTTCAAATGCCAAGTGCTCGCCGATGGATTCCGACCTGGATAGCTGGCAGGACTGATTCGGATTACACGAGGAGTCATCATGATATCAACGCCGCGCCTTCATCGAGGAACGGTGGTCATTTTGGGACTCCAGTCCTGAATTCGTGCGTTCATATCTGCGGATCAAGTGATATCCGTGTGCTCTCCTTTCCCCAAGGGATAGGTGGTCTACCTCAGAGGAAAAAAGTTGATGGGTTCATTGTCCACGTTCAGTGGGCCCCGGGACAACGTACTGAATTGATCACATACCGTTTATCGTCCTGCTTCAGGCTGCACTCTGCCGATCCATGTTTAACCGATTTCTCTCTGGCAGCTCCTATTGATCGAGAGACTATCACTTGCAGGCAAGTTACGGTAACCTCATTTTGACTCGGATATCCTTTGATATGGATATATGCAGGTGCTGTCACGGTTCACTATCATGAATTAATCGGGTGTGGGGTATGGCCACAGAAACCCCATTCAGAGGCTGGGGCTAGCATTGGTAAGGCAGTCATAAAAGCTAACCTCCAAGGAGGTCGGAAATGCTCCATAGTTTTGGACTGGTCGGGCCGCGCAATCTAAAAATTCCTCCAAGGATGCCGCTGCGGTCGATTAGCATGTTGCTCGCCCCCGACGTGGCCTCTTGGCGTATACAGGTAAGAAACTTTTGTTCTAGTCTGAGTGCTATCTAGACATGCCGATATGCTCACATCTAGTCACCATTTCCCGACTTTCTGACATTCTGAAACAATCAACGCTGTCGTGCCCGGGTTGATAGCGTTCCACCGGATCATGCTACATGAGAAGTGCGAGTATTAAAAGTACAACGCTAAATTAGAGCTAGAAGGGGGTCTCGGTATTCAAGATGATCATATCAATATCCGCCTGATCCCCTCTTTCTGCGAGGCGGTCAGGCGGTCCGGGAATTGAACGTCCCAACGGATAACTAAGTCTCCCTGTTTCTTCAAGCTTGCCTGTTTGCGGATTGGCATGCCCTCACCGACCACCCTTGTTTCTTGGCCAGGTTTTACTATCCCAACAGGGGACGAAACCTGTAGTTTGCGGCCATCTAGCAACTGGACTGCCATTTTGGTGTTACTGCCAGCGAGAGCGTCCACCAGGGGTATCTTGAGGTTGCATACAAGATCGTCTCCATCTCGAGTAAAGACAGAGTGGTGTTTCTCTTCAACGACAAAAGCGAGATCCTGGGATTCACCGTTTGGTTGCTCGTTGCCTGCACGTGGAAAGCGAATCTTTGTACCACTCTTCCAACCAGGAAGGACTTGGATCTCGAGAACCTTTTCCTCCGTCGTGCCGTCGAGGAGCTTTCTACCGACCTTGAGGTGTTTGGTGGTGCCCGAATAAAGGTCCTCTAGAGAGAGGCCGAGCGGCCGAGTAATTTCTGATGGCTGGGGCGCAGGGGCGGAAGTTGAGCGTTGTTGTACCGATGGGCGGTGGGGCATGCCACCGGGCATACCTCCGCCGAAAAAGGAGTTACCCGGACCTGTATCATCGAACATGGATGGCATTGGGGTTCTTCCACCCATGCCGCCCATGCCGCCCATACCCCCGAAACCGGGGAAGGCACCAAAACCACCGGAAAACATTTGTCTGTAGAAGGCTGGTGAGCAAGTATATAACACAGAGATCAGTGTGACACATACTCGAATATCTGCTGGGGGTCGGTTGGAGTGAACCCGGCGCCACCCGGACCGGTGGTAAAGGTAAAGGACGTAGCGCCAGGGAATGCACCAAAGCCAGACGGGCCAGCACCAGGGGGTACGCCTCCGCCTTTGAGGCCTTCTTCGCCGGCCTGGTCATAAATGGCGCGTTTGTTCTTGTCACTGAGCACCTCGAATGCTTCGGAAATCTAGGGGGGTGGGTGAGCAATGGTAATGTTGGAAGACTGGAGTAAGCAACCTCTTTGAATCTTTTGGAGGCCTCCTCTGAGCCCTGGTTTCTATCCGGGTGCCATTTCAGGGCCTAGGAACGGTGAGATGAGAGACGCGATATAAAAAGAGGGGTAAGGACGTACCATTTTCTTGTAGGCGCGTTTGATGTCATCGTCTGTCGCTGAGCGTGGTACGTCGAGTGTCTTGTAGTAGTCTTTGCCCATGTTGAACGGCGACTAGGGCGAACACCAAGGATGCGACTTTATAACTAGGGCGAAACGGAACAGCCCAGAAGGTGCTCGAATGACGTCAGTAGTGATCACGTGGTTTGAGTAGAAGAGAAACCGGTTCGGTTCGGTTTCTTTACCGACGACGACGATGAGCAGCGAGAGCACAGGACGGTTCGGAGTGTCTTGGTCCAGTTTCTTCCCGTTCTCCACCTCCGCGCTCGCTTCCCTTCCAGAGAATACTTCTCGCCCCGCTCGCTACACCAGACAAGACGACATCCCAGAACAGGATCCCGTCAGAAACTACAACTCAATCCAATCTTTGCCCCCCAATCTCCGCGTACCCCGCAAGGTCTCCAACGCCATCAAAGTCGAAGGCAAAGTCTGGTTTGCCAACGAACGAAGTCCGTCTCGCCCTCCCTTGCTATCCCCCTTCTCACCTTTTTCGCAGCTTGGCTTTCTTGGCTCAATGCCGCCATTCTCATCGGCACGTTTGCTGCCGCCCTCTACAATGCCTCTCGTGATCCTATTGCGCGCACCTTTGCATACGTCTATGCAGCACTTAGTATCGGCGTCTTGGTATGTCCCCTCTCTATGTCGACCCAGCCCGTTTTACGTCTCACAACCTTTGAGATATACGGTTTTTACCTCTATCAGTCCCGCATTAGCATGATTCGCAAGCGCGATCCTGGCCATTACGGTCCGTTGTCGTCTCTACTCCGATAACGCCCGCTCTCACCCCCTCGCAGACGCCATTGCTGGTCCCCTCATCGTCAGCGCGCTCCTCTTTATCGCAGTTTTGGCCAACTTTGTCGTTCGCGGTATGTATCCTTCTTGTCACTCGATCCTATTCTAATGATGTATTCGACTGTCCAGTCCATGAGCTGTGCGTGTCATCTTTTTCCTTGTCTGACCCACTCTCAGTTGTATTTCCAATCGATCGCAGCCGTCAGCACAAGGTCCCGATCCCCGGTCTAGCCTTGTTGCACCAAATCTTGCCAAATTTCATACCATCTACGTAATCTCACATGTCATTTTAGCGATATTCGTGCGCGATGAAACCTTTCTGTGTACCTTCATACAAAACATAAGCATAGCCGTCATCCAGTCCACGCCACTGGCAGTAAGATATGAATCATGTATCTATCAATTCCCCCTGAAATATTCATTGTCCCGGCGACGTGTATCGACTGGAGACTTTGCCAGCTACTAGTAGTTGATGTTTCACAGCGTCGAACGACCGCCCACAACTAGAAACACCCCACTTTGCACTGTCTGAAATAGTAATGCCCCGTCTGCAGCCATTGGGAAGATGATATATGTAACAATGTACGATTCTTACAGGGTCGCATGAGAAATATACTACTTCCGTCTATGTGCAAGCAACCGCCGAAACTAAACACAGCAAGACGGAATCAAGCCACCACGCACAAATACCCCCGGACAACAAACGTGGTCTTGTCCGGTAGCTCACTTTAACGCCTTCTTCATTTTCTGTAAGGAGGAGAGACCCGTTATTCTTGGACAAAAATTCAGGCCGATGAAGACTGTATACCTGTTCCATTTCATCCAGATCACCTGTTTCAATACGAATAATCTTCTTTCCAAGCGCCTTTTCAATCTCCTCCATCTGTAGCCACGTCCTCTTGTCGTGAACGAAGTTGATAGATATCCCTTTACGCCCAAAACGTCCCGTTCGCCCTGAAGTACTGGTCAATTATAGGTTCGAATCACGATAGCAGGGGACGCACCAATGCGGTGAATGTATGTTTCGATATCTGGTCTGCCATCGCCAGAATGAGCATTCCCGCGCTCGTTCATTAGCGGTAGATCATAGTTGACGACCATGTTCACTTGGAGAATATCGATACCACGAGCGATGACGTTTGTCGTGATCAAGACCTTTTCCCGACCCTCACGGAAGCTGTCGATGACAGCGTCTCGCTCAGAAGCATCCTTGGCCCCATGAAGGGAGGCAACTTTATGCCCCTCAACAGTCATTCGCTGCGAAATCTTGTCCGCTGTATGCCGATGCTAGAAAATGGGAATATTCGTTCAGGGAGGTGGAACAATATCAACAGACTTACTTGACAGAAGATGATGCTTTGGCCAATCGTAAGCAGTGAATATAGCGAGACTAGAATGTCATATTTTTGCTCCTCGTCACGGCAGTCCATAAAGAACTGGCGAATTCCCTCTACCGATAGTTCTTCCTTTTGAAGCTCTATCTTGTTGGCGTCGGGAGCAAACTTGCCGGCAAAGGTCCGCACGTGGTCAGGGAACGTAGCTGAGAAGAGAATGATCTGGGGGGGTTGTGTCCGAGGCAAGAGACTGCAAAGGTGTCAGCAGAATGTAAAGAAGCGCCATGAGGCAAAATCACTTTTTGACTTTCAACGTTTGCTCTCCGAGACCATCTTGGTCAAGCATGTTGTCAGCTTCATCGAGCACAAAAACTTTGATGCCTGACGAATCTATAACTCTCCGTTTGAGAAGATCGGTCATGGTCCCCGGAGTACCGACAACTATATGTGCCGTTATCCTGGTGACATCTCTAGGAAGGTTGTCCTTGATGGCATATTCCGTCTGTACTGGAGTGAACTTCCCCATTGCCACCACGACCGACATTATTTGTCGTGCCAGCTCTCGTGACGGGGCGAGACAAATGGCCTGATAATGAAATCAGATACCAAGTTTGGAGGTACGCAGCGTCTCTCGCACTTGTGTCTTATTGAGCGAGAAATCTACCCTGCTAAGCATGGTAAGGACGAATGCGGCGGTCTTGCCTGTGCCAGATTGCGATTGTCCGATCATATTTTGCGGTCTTGAGAAGTGGTCCGGGGAATAGATCAACACATCATCTCACACAACGGTAAATGCTCACGGATTGGCAAGGAGGAGGGGTAACGCGCGCTCTTGGATTTTGGAAGGCTTCGAAAATCCCAACGCATATAGGCCCTTGAGTAGATCTGGGTGTCTGCAAGAACTCTTGAGTATCATGTTGACATAACGTCTGATCGACTTACAGGCCCAATTGCTCGAATGATTTCGCACTGTACAGAGGAGAATTTGGATCGGCTTGTTGATCAGCTAATGTTACCTATTTCTCTAGTGAATGGCCAATATACTGCACGCGTCCTGGAGGCAACCCACCGTAACCTCGAAAGTGGACGATAATAGATCGGAGGTTCCTGCATGGACGGAATGTTCATACAGAAAAACAAGAAGGCACTGTAGTGTGCGCACCTGATCTAGCAGCTTCCGCAACCTCGGGCTTCTTTGCCTCACTCTCCTTTACTTCTGGTTTTGCGGCTGCTGTACATCAAATCAGCATCGTCACCGTGCGTGGAAACGAATTTCATTACCATCACCCGTCTTGGGCGTGTAGAAACCATCGGCATCTTTCTCCATAATTCAAAGGTCGACAATGAGATGAAGGTAGTGGTCAGCCGCGTTTGTTTGACCGAATTACCTGACTTGGCAATTCCATTTATCTAATCCTGTTTGTCCGAGCTGCCTCAAGCAAGTACTCGTCGAACATCAGGTAGGCAGGTCTTTATAGCTCGTCTCTGCCGAGGCCGATAGCATAGCAGTCCCAGCATCCCAAATCATGACGAACCCTCCCACTGCCGTTATCCCACCTGATTTCGCTAGTCATGCGCTGCAGTTGCTCCAGAAGGTGCAATGCGGAATATCACCCGTCGAGCTTGTCTACACGACTCACGAACACTGGCCATTTCGACCCGGACAAACCACCCATACCCACCCCACGTTGCGCATATCGGTTCTGGATTCCTCATTTAATCCTCCGACCCTGGCGCACCTGGCGCTTGCCAAATCACTCCCACCCTCGTCCTGCCAGCGCTGCCCTCCTAGTGTCCCCTCCCTCGCAGAGTCATACGATGCGCGAATGCTGCTTCTTTCCGTCCGCAATGCAGATAAAGACTTGAAGCCAGGGGATGCAACATTTGTTCAACGACTTGAAATGATGCGCCTCCTCTCGCACGACATTCATCCCGGCGTCGACGAATCTTCGCAGATAAGCGCCAATATTGCTGTTGCCATCATAGATGAACCAACGTTTGTCGGGAAGTCGACTGTCTTACTTCGCTTCCTCCAAGCCAGGCTAGCTGCAATCACCGAACCCTCTAACCCTCAAAGTATATCGGGTACACGAGACACACCGTATCCGTTCCCTTCTCCACAGTTGACATTCCTCTTGGGATTCGATACCTTCGTCCGCCTTTTCTCTCCGAAATACTATTCCTCCGAACGTGCTATGGTCCAGAAGCTCCGGTCATTTCTTTCTCCACATCAAGAAAATTGCCACATAGTGTGCGCCTATAGACGGAACATGACTGCTGAAAAGACGTCTCAAGAATCCCATGATAAGACACCCGAGCTAGCAGACGAATTTATAACAGGTGACCGCGTAGCGTTCATCGACATTGGTGCCGACGAACAGACCTACAGCTCAAGCGAAGTAAAAGCGAAAGCTACATGTGGGGATGGGAAGTGGAAGCAGATGGTCCCAGACCTGATTGCTGACTATGTCGTCAAGCAAAGTCTCTACTCACGCCCAGGAAGTGAACAATAGAAAATCTATTCTTGTATCATTACGGATAATCGCAGCTACTGTTATACCACAACAATGCGTCTGACAATCTACTGGAAATATATGCATGCTATGGGACCCGGGTCAAAATTACAATGTGGATTGTGCGAAAGCGATAGCGACGGTCTGCAGGGAAAGTGAGTGGGAGATATTTCCGCAAGGCATTGTTTTGGCATACCTCGGAATGACTCAAAGAAATGTGAACATGCTTGATACCCTTGCTCTGGGCAGCCGCTTCTGCGTCGCCATGAAGAGTGACGGTTGGCACCCCGTCCTCGTTAGGAAGGATCTCAATGTCCTTCATTGCAGCGGCGGCACCCTTCGAGGAGATACCGAGTGACTTGAAGACCGCCTCTTTCCCGACCCAACGCGCAGCGAAAGAAGAAGGAGGTGATGGTTGAGTGCGGCAGTAATCGATTTCGGCTGCAGTGAAGTTGCGTTCGACAAAGGTCGGATTCGACGATGGGACCGACGTAATCAATTCTGGGAAAATAGGAGTAAAGTGAGGATACTGCAAAGTACTTCAAGACGGTAGAATCACCTTGATCAACCCCAACGCCGACAACCGAATCAGTGGATGCAAATGCCTCAGCAACAGTCTTCACATTCGCAACATCAAATCGAACGACTTTGTCCAAATCAGCAGTATAGGAGTAGCTGCGCGTCTTGGGATCAAAAGTCGCACGAGCCATGGGGTTCATGAGGACCGATTGCTCGAGTTCAGGGCTATAAGGCGGTCCATCTTTGATTCTGACCAAAGAGTTGGATGTCATCATCTCGGTCATGACCTTGTATGCTTCCTGGTAACGCCTTTGGTTACGAGACTTGTAGGACCCATAAGCAGAAGGATCTAGGGATGCAAAAAGGTAGCGTGGATGAACGATAACGGCAACGCCCCCAACTTGACCAAAGCCGAAGGAGGACTGCACAACTGTTATTCCTGGGTAACTCGCGACGAGGAACCACTTACCATGACACCGGCGCGAATCCCATCCGTATGGATAGACCTTGAGGGGAACATGAGATAGTGATGCGCCTCAAATCTCGCATCAATGTTGCTTCATGGGATATACGGTTAGTTGTTGACTAACACAAGGGGACGCAAAGCTTACTCGCTATTGCGGTTCCCGGGAATGATTCCCGTAACGACCGTCTGCAGGAGACCGGCCATCTGCCATGCTGCTGATCCTCCTTTCGAATGGCCAAGCAAACTCTTCTGAGCCATGACGGGGACAGCGTTGCCATGGGTACGAGACATGGTGGCAAGAATGTTGTGCCATATCTCCGTCTCGTTCTTTTCGTTGGCTCCAGTGCTCGTACCGTGGATGGAGAGAACACCGATATCATCAGCAGTCAAACCCCAGACAGCGAGAGCGCGACGCATGGGTCCCACTCGCGCGTCGGTCCCTTCAAGCATGCCATAAGTGACCAAAACCTCTTTTTCTTGGCGGCGAGCTTCCTTCTCGATATCAGCGACGCGCGACGCAAAATAATCTTCGTCGTAAGTGCCATCCTTGGATTTCTGCTCCTCGATCTCGTCGCGGAGTTGTGCATGTTCATGACCGAGCCAGTCTGAAATCTGCTTGCGACGGAAAGTAATCTGGCGGGACCGATACTCAAGGCTGAGTGACGGGAGAGGATATTTGGATGACAATTCTCGAGCGACCGAGAGGGCACCACGCCCAGGAGCAGGGATTGAGCGCCCAGCCTTGTCGCTAGAACGAATGAATATGTGGTTCATGAATTGTTACTTAACTAAACTTACGTAGACGTAGAGGTGAACGCCAGGACACCCCGGATGGGAGCTCCGAGCTCGAGGGCGGTCTTTGCACTCATAACGATGTGAATGCCCGTTCCTTGGGATTCCATGAACTAATCGACTGAATTAAGCAGGGCGTATTCGATTAGAATAATGGCTTACCCCTGAACGAGTTGTGGTTGTAGGTCGTGACATCTCTGTAGGTTCGCGTCCCATGGCAAATTCGGTCTCTGCATTACTGGTAGCCTTCATATTTGCAAACTCGAAGGAGCCTTCTTCGCTAAGGTCGTCAAAACCACCAGCAATCATGACTTTTGCCTTGCCGGATAGAATAGTGTCGCACGCGATCTCGAGAGACTGAAGCGCGGTTGCGCTGCAGGAGAATTAGCAAACCGAGATATCAACGGGCAAGCAACGTCGCTCACCAAGCACCGACCGGAATTTTGACAGGGCCACTTGAAGACATGAGAAGCAAGTTAATCCAACCAGCCACAGTGTTGATAAACCTAAATAAAACGTCAACGTAAAGGCTTGAACTTGTCGTGAATAATGGGGCTTACGTTTCCTGAAGGATATCGTTCTGTACATCTTTCTCCTCGCGGCGGTCCTTGAACATCTTGGCAAGCGACTCGGTACCTCCCATACCGCTCCCCACGCAGGTTCCAACCTCGGAAGGGTGGAGGTGATTGTATAATTCGTAAGGGTCAGTGATACCAGACATGTTGAGAGCTTCGGCAGTGCACACCAAGGCCCAGAGAGTGGTCCGGTCCGTCTGAGCAATGATATCCGCCGGGATACCGTACCTGCCAGCATCCCATCCAGTTGGGATCTGTCCAGCAACCAAGCGGCTGAAGCGGAATGCCTTCGGGACAAAGACGCGAGCACCTTTCTTGAGCTTAACGAACCACTGATCGCCCTCCGCAGTCCAAATGTCGCACTTGTCGCCATGCTCATACTTGAACTTTTCTGCTTCTGATTGGGCGACTTCGATGGGCTCCAGATCATGTATGAGCTCGATCTCCTGATTGAACACTTTCTTCTTGGGATCGTACCCGCGGAAAAGCTCCGGCTCTGTGGATTATCAGATTTATTCAGAGGGTAATGGGACTGAGATGAGCTTACCGATCAATCGTACTCCGGCGCACTTCAATATCTCCTTCTCGTAGAGGCCACGCACGTCTTTGTCGTCGACGGGCTCCCCAGTCTTCGTGTCAACCCAGCCTACGTGCAAGGAACCGTTCTTCAGACGACCATCAAAGTGCTTGATGAATCCCATAATCCATGCCATCTCAATGCAGCCTTGGATGGTGAACTCTCCCCTTGCCTCCATTTCCCATCTCGTGCGTGAGCTGCCCCAGGGACCGACTTCCGCGAATCCGGTGATGACGACGACTTTCTCCAAGTCAATGATACCTCGAAGCTTGCTGAGTTCCTCGAGGGAAGATACCGACTCCAGCACGGGGAAATCGAATTTGAAGTTGGCGCGAGGTACAACGTTCACGGTTTGCAGCACCCTCTCGCCTTCGACGCCGTTGATAGTCTTGAAGTCGAGAGCATTATCCCTGGCGATTGCGCGGCGAAGTTCGCTTTTCTCGTTTAAGCTCTTGCGAATACGAGTGGTAATCTCAGCGAGGTCTGGTAGGCGATCCATTCCGCCATTCAAATCAGCCCAGATCGGCTCGACCTGAGTGATACTGAACAGAAGTGGATGCATCAGTCCAAGGATGTTAAATGCCATCTCCTTTGCAGAGAAGGTGCGAACGCCGTAGCTCTCGAGCTCGTGGGCAACGGTATTCGTGGCATCCATCAGTCCAGTCCCTCGAGTCCATCTACGATGACGAAGTCAGTATACACTATGACACAACTTGACCATGAGCTCCTCACCCAATCACAGCGCCAGCCAAACATAGATACTCGCCCCAGCTCTCAGAGGTCCAACGTTGGAAGAGCGTCTCCAGGGAGATCTTCGATTCCGAATACAATCCATCGTTGCCAAACAGACCGTGGTTAGGGGAGAGGGGAAGGATGACTTGAGTGGGTCGCGTGACAAACTGACGTGATGCCTTCTTCGTCTTCACGGCGCCAAGGATCCGGAGGAGGTTAACCAGCATTATGCGATGTGCCAGCTCTGATTTATCGTCCAAACCATCGATTTCTCGACCATTTTCTGGTATTGCGGCGAAAGGGAGAATATAGTCGAGGTCCATTCCGAGCGTCGCATAGATGTAGTCGACGAGAGCTTCTACGTCCTGTTTTGAACCTTGATTGAAAGGAACAACTGTCAATGCAGATCCCCGCGCGCCATAGCTCTGGTAAATAGATTGGTAGTATTCAACCGTCGAGCGGCTGTAACGGGAAGTGGTGATGACAATGTGAGCACCGCCAGAAAGAAGACCTTTGAGGATTTCAACACCGATGGAGCCTTTCCCGACACCGGTGAGAAGCGCGTTCTTATCCTTGAATGTTGTGCCCGATGTTGCTATTTCGTGCAGAACGTCGAGGTAAACCCCAGTCAGGTTGCTTGAATACTCCCAGTTGCCCCCGACTTTGCGTTTGAGGTGCAACAGTGGCACTTTATCGTCGGATACACGAGTGGCAGCGGAGATCTGGGGTCGAAGGAACTGAGACGAAGACCGACGATTTCGCATACGGGTGCGGGTTTGCTCGGGGCCTTTCCTGAGGGAACGTACAACGCCCTCGTATAAGGCTTTGATGCGGTTCTTCTGATCCTGGCTGATTCCAGGTTGCGATTTCACGACAGTCCATAGCTTGAGAACGTCTTCCTGAACTTTCTGAATATTGACGGTGGAAATAGTATCCCCGCTGGCCATTTCCTCGACATACGCCTCCAATTTGCGAACGTTTTCGCGAACGACCTCGGAGTAGACGATATTGCCTTTCGCCGTGACCTCAGTGTGGGGGGCAGTAGGGAATGTCACTGCGGAACAAATATGATCACAAGGAAAACGCTAGATCTTGCCAGTTCACTTACCATCTTTGTAAACAGGGGGTTGCCCGATGACACCCCTCGTGTTATCGATGAGTTGCTGTCCGAATTGTTTTGCGAGTGCGTAAGTGTCGCCTTTACTTGCATCGCAGCGGTCAATGTGATACTGCATATATGTCAGGAGCTCAGGATCGGCCCTATTGAGGAGAGCAATGCAACGAGCGGTGAGTTCTCGGTCGACGGTTGTGAGACGGCCATGGATGATGTCGTAGTACATAAGCAGTGCGTCTTGACGGACCCAGTTCCAAGAAGAGTCGAAATGGCGGGCTTTCAGTGGATCGAAGGTGGGTTGTATTCCGTCGATGTACATGTCACCGTGTTCTCGAGCGATGGAGTCGAGTCGAGCTTGGAGTTGCGCAGACGAGGCCTTTTCCTTGTCATGGGCGATCTCACCGGCACGAGAGTCGCGGTTGAGGTAACGCATATAGAGTTCAATGTGTTGAGCGGCAAACCGATCTTGTTCCACTTTGAATTTCAAGAACTCCTCGCTGTTGATCGTAGCGCCTCCAGCACCTCCGGAACCCGCACCACCTGCACCGCCACTGGCCAAGGTGATACTAGCGCGCTGTGCGTATGCGCCAACAACGGTGTCCAACCATGCCTTGCCCTCGGCTTCGGAAGATAGACGCTTCACGGGCTCCATAGTGGTACCCAGCAGAAGGACGCCATCGGCACGGGAGGAGCCCAGACCCCATCTCTTCGACAAGTAACCTTTGATTGCGGAGGAATTGAACCCCCCAGGCATCTTCCCTCCGATAAGGCGTGAGATAAGGCCAGAGGTGTGTTTGCCGAGGGTCCCAGAATGACTGGCACCCAATGCAGATCCAAGTTCTTCGAGCGGAAGCTCTTCGCCTTTCTCAGGAGCGGACGTAAACTCGAGTTGAAGGTCACCCAAAATCTCATTTTGCAGCGTGGACTTGCCACCAACAAGGTCCTTGATCGACTTCGTCAACGGAACTTCTTCGATCTTCTTCTTCAGTTTCTGAGCGATGATGTGATGAAGAATATCGGCAGCCTTTAGAGGTACGTCCTCGATGGCTGTCGCAGTTTCTGTCGAAGCAGCGATGACAGCAGGTGCAGGCGCAGGCGCAGGAATGGGTGCAGAGGGAGCGACAGAAGTAGGTTCGGCCTCGGTGGACGTAGCAGCAGATGGAGCTTCGTCCTCGAAGAGATAGTATATCTCACGGGCGTTCTTGGCGTGACAGAGAATGGCTCGTTTGCGGCTAACGGCGTCGTCCTGAGCTTCGTATTTAGCTTTCAATGTCCGCGTGGCCATGCCGGTCAGTGTTGGTGACGGACCAAGCTCGATCAAGCGTTCAAAGTGATACTGCGTAAATAATAGGTCCTGTGTTTCGATCCAACGGACCGGCGAAGCGAACTGGTACGAGAGCAACTCCACTAGGATGGTGTATGCCAACTTCTGACGTTGGTCAGGAGACGCCCAGCTTTCTTGATCCCATTTTTTAAGAACTTTGTCGAGGCGAGGCGAAGACGTTTGATCGTAAATTAACTGCGCATATTCTTTGGTAACAGCGAATGGCTTGGCGACCAAGTTCGGGATGTACTTTCCTACCAACATGTCGGGGTTTAGTAAGGAGGGGTTGATCTTCTTGGACAAATCTAACGGGAAGTCTTCAGCGTCGCACACACAACAGAGCCAGTAGACTCACAGGCCCTGAAAGGCATAACGCCTGCCCAAAGATACCTAGAGTGGAAAGGAACATCGATACCGGGAAGCGGAATCGTTGCAAAACCGCGGTCGAGCTTGATGTATCCCTCAGACTCTTGCAGTTCTTTGGCGCGCTGGAATGATTCTGCGACGATTTCGCCCAACATCTCCTTCACTTTTTCCACCGTAAAGGTCTCGGTGAGCTGCGTCGGTTAGTATAAATCAGCTTCTTGTGCAGTGTCAAGGCAAGAACCATACCTTCGCGATGTCGATCTTCTGAATTTTCAAGTAGTTCAAGACATTGGTCATTGTTTGCAACGCAACCAACTCTCCCGCGCAAACATATTGTTGGCCCTGAAACCGTTCGTCGAGTACACATTGCAGGTTCGAGCGGGGTACATACCTCGACATTGTAGTTCACGATTTCAAGGAGGGTACCTGTGCTGGAAGAAATACTATCGACAACTTCTCGCAACGCGGCATCTGTGAAGGTCTTGGAGATCCGGCTTGGATTCACAGCGCACATAGCATAATTGGAACGGTTATGGGCATCGCGTTCGACGGCACGCTGCATGGTGATGCCACGGTAAAACACGACGTCGACCAATGCGGAAATGTGAAGAACATCGGCGATCGAGGCGAGCGCAGAATACTCTCCAAGGGAGTGGCCGGCAAAGGCACAATCTTTCTGCACAAACCCTTTGGCGCGCATGTCTTCAAACGCAGCTTTCTCGGTCACAACCAAAGCGATTTGAGCGAATTGGGTGGCGTAAAGGAGGCCATTGGGGTGGCTAAAGGTATACTTGGGTGTGCGCACGTCAATATCGGCAAACAGAGGGAGGGTTTTGACGTTTCCATCTTTGTCCATTGTATCGTAGGTCATGTCCATGTAACGCTGACGAATTGCTTGTCCCTTGATACCACCGAAATGAATGGTCTTCTCCTTTGGATTATCCTTGACGATTTCAATGATCGAGAACCCGTAAACCGCAAGAAGGTGAGCATCGGCACCGTCCCAAACAGCACGAGCAGCAGGCGAAGTGTTGTACAGATCCATGCCCATACCCGGTTCTTGTGATCCCTGACCGGTGAAGACATATACCGTGGCAGGTTGCGCAACCTCCGCCGTGCCCTCGAGGACCTTTTCGTCTTGTTGATTGAACGTCTCAACTTTGACGACCATATTACCATCGCGCATGCCGATGTGACGTATCTTGACTGTCAATTCGTCTCTAGGAAGCACCATGCCGACAAAGGAAACGTCGTATCTACGAGGACGTCAAGCCTGAACTCGACCACAACCAAAGGATAACTTACGCGATAACTCGGTCAGGGTTGCCTTCTGCAACAACGTTCTCCACATAGCGACGAGTAGCAGCACTAGACCACATGCCATGCGTGATCGTCCCGGGAAGAGCAGCAAAGTCCGAGAAGTACGGGTTAACATGGATGGGGTTGAAATCGCCAGAGATTGCGGAGTAAGGTTCGTTCGTGATTGGGGTGGTGAAGGTTGTCGGGGTATTGTTCGACATCGTGTATCCTTCGTTGGCCAGGGGCGTGAGTCGGCCTTCGGGAACACCATGCCGCTGTAAATAAGCCGCCACTGGATTTCCATGACATCCCTCTTGCTCGAACACCACTGACGCAACTTTCTTCAAACGTTTCAACTGATCGCGCATGTACACGTCACCGGTGACGCGAACATCTCGGTACGAAGCCTTGTCCTTGAAGGTCACCTGCGATTGTATGCGGAACACCAGGGTCATACCAGCCTTGGGAGGAATACTCTCGTCTTCCCACGAAAGCCATTCTTTGGACTGGACGACACCAACAGCAGCATCATTAGTCAACTGCACGACATAGTCAGGCTCATCCACCGTCTCGAAAGTGTTCTCGTAGTCTTCGAAGCGTCCACGGTAAAGGAAAGATGACACAACCTCAATGATTGGCTGGCCATCACGGAAGACGTGGCCCTTGACTTGAACAGCCTTGCCGGCATCCGTGTTTTTGACGGAGGCGATGCGAGCATCTGCGATGCACGCGTCACCTGCTTCCAAGGGCTTGGCGCCGGGAATGAGGCGGAATCCATTCGAAAGATGAACGAGCTTCAACAGGTCGCCGTCGATTGCGTCTGGGAATATCGATCTCATGATAGCCTTACCAAATCGTTATTTTCGTCAAGCAACAGTATAACGAAGGGCTTACCTGCCAACCCGTCACAATCGCAAAATCCATGGGTGCTTTGATAGTTTCGGTACGGGCGGTTTTGAATGCCTCATTTTGGTTCTCGACGACGTTGCAAAAAGTCTCGACATCGTCTGCAGATAGTATAACTTCCGGACCAATGAACGTCTCGCGCACGTCGAGTTCAGGACGCGGCTGGTCATCCCCAAACCATAATCGCCAGTAAAAATCTTTGATGCGGCCATTGCGACCCTGGGCTACTTCGTGGATAGGCATGGAACCCATACTAGGCACGTATTTGAACTGAAAGAAAAGAGGGACCGATATACCCCGGCGATCCTCGAAGAAGGTCACGTTGATCAAGCTGGAGGATGCTGTGTAGGCGATCTCGACAGCTTTGAAGTCAGATTTGTGGGGCCCGTAGGAACGTCCTGCTCCATAAACCTTCACAGATGTCGGGGATCCGCCATCTACATCTACCACAACACGTTGTCCACGCCGCGGAGAGAGGGCACGACGGAGAGGATTGTCGATATACGCTTGACCTTGACAGATGGTCTTGGAAGTCAGAAGGGCCTTGAGCCAGTTTAGCTTCGAGCCAGAAACGGCCTCAAGCCATTCTGAAGTGTCGGGAAGGATGTCACCAACTTTGTAAGTGACCGACGTAGCGGATTTTTTGAATTCGACCTCGTCAGGAACGTCTGGATCTTCGACTGCAGGAGCAAGGTAATCAATGGTAGGGACCTTGGAAGCATCACCTCCGTACGAGCGCTCGAGTAGCTTTTCCACAAGCTTGGCGGTGACGTTGCCCAAAAGTTCTCCAATGGGCTCGTCCTTGACTGTCGAGTGTTTGGCGGCGACGGGACCCTGCAAAATACACACGCGTTGCGGATCTTTGTCGAACACAGCTTCAATATCTTCCGCAGCCCATAGAGAATCCTGCAGGAACAAAGGTTAGATCTAAGAGAAGATAGACGGTGTTCCGTAACCTAACCTTTTTGAACCAAACTTCGAAGTTGGCATCGAGAATAGGGATGAAAGGCGCGGGCTTCTGCCCGGGACGCTGGGAGATAGTGAGGAAATAGGCACGATCCTCTGCTGCAAGAAGCTGACGAGTCGCGTCGGCATACTTTGTGAAGAAAGAGTCGACGAATGCAGAAGGGGCGTCCAGCTCCTTGAAGCTTTGCAAAACGCTGAGTTTTGGCCCACCGTCGACACCCGCGAAGCGCTCCTCGACCCGCCTCAGCCAGTCACCGGTCAAGTTGCGTAGACTGACGTCAACCCAACGGCCTTGGTGAGCAACGTACATCAGGCGGATCATTCGAAGCGTGACCTCTTCATAGGTCATATCACCAAGGTCGAGAGCAACACTACCATCTTTCTTCCTTCCAAACCATGGCTTCGCGAAGTCCTTGTTGAGTTTCTCTATGATTTCAGCTTTGCGCTCGGCCAACCACGCAGCGCGCTTCTCCTTCGGCAAATTGAAGACGGTATCGTCGAACTCTTTCCAAAGTTTGACAGCACGTGTAGCAATCTTGTGGATAGGTTCGCCCAACTCCGAACGAACAGTAAGGACACCACCAGTTGGTTTGACGTAGGTGTTCTCCCAATCCTTGTCACCGACACCAGGTGCGGCAACGATTAGATCCTTGACGGAAGAGCTCGTATGTGCTTCTTGGGCCACCATGACTCGACTTGCGAATAAGAAACCATCAAATGGCATAGGTTGTGTATCGTAAAGCTCCTTCGACCAGTCACCGGTGAGGTACGGCCAAAGATCTTCGGCCCCACCGAAACCGGAGCCTCCCACAAGGACAATGTTATCCTGCTGACGGATAGAGCCGTATGTCTTCAGAATTGGCATATGGAAATCTTCGTACGAGTGGTGCCCTCCGGCGCGACCACCGGTCCACTGAAGAACAATAGGAAAGTCGGGGTTGGCAGCAGCGATGCCTACAACTTGACGAATACCCTCCACGGACCCCGGCTTGAAGGAAACATGCTTGATACCTGCGTTACGTAGACCGCTGATGATCTCAGCAGCCTTCTCGGTGCTAGGAATGCCGGCTGCGACGCAGAAACCTTCAATGGGTAAACCTTCGCGACGCATCTCCTGCCATAGGGGAAATTGGAAACCGAATTGACGAGGATTGATGTACAAAGAATTCAGGGTGAGGCCAACTCCAGGGGGAATCTTGGATTGAATTTCAGAAATTTTGGCACGAAGTGCCGCTGGGTTGTAGTGACCGCCGCCTGCAAGTTCGACATGATAGCCAGCCGAGAGGATCGCAGAAACGAAGCCAGCCTTGACGGTGGTGGGCGTCATACCCGCAACCATGATGGGGGCCTTGCCCAGCAAGCGAGAGAAGGGCGTGTCTAGGTGGATCTTTCCATCTCTAAAAAATCAGTATGACGTATCATGACTAACCATATAGCCAAGTTCCTACCTTGTCTTGACCAACTTTGGCGCATACTTCTTGCTCCACCACTCCTCATACTGAACGTCATCAACGTCGAACAATTCAGCTTCGCCGCGACCCTTGTCACCGAGTATGATGATACGAATTCCGCGCCCCTCAAGATTGCGAGCAGTGAGAGGACCAATGCCATTTAAGCCTCCCGGTCCAAAGTCGATGATATGAGTCGCAGAATCTGGAAATGCGGTGGCGCGGTCCCAATGAATGGGGGATGTGAAGATCTGGTCACATAACGACCTAGTGATCGAAGTCGTGCTCTTGCGCATGTCAGAACCTGAAGTCATTCAGCAATAGGTCGAGTATAAATCATGCACACACCCACCGTCCTCAGTGTTAAAGACTGGGATCCCGAGCTCATCTGGGGACCATAGCTCTTCGCCACCCAGATCCTCGTTACATAGCTTGTCGGTGGCATTCACCAAGTAGGAGCTGTGGTAGGGCGCATTGACAACTAAGAAACGAACACCGAACGAAGGCTTTCTCTGGGAGTAAGGAACCTTGTTTTGATCCTGTCCGCTTGGCGCCCGGACCTTCCTCAAGTTTGTCACCAAGCCGTACAGCGCACGAGGGGGTCCCGTGACCACGAAATTTCTCGGGCCGTTGTAAAGAGAGACGGCTAATTGAGAGTTCGGAGGTAGGTGTTTGTTCGTCGCATTAATATGTGGACGTAGTGCGGAAAGCGCGAGACCGTTAATCGATAACATGGGGGAAGGTTGACCTTCGCCGCCCTCGGTAGCGTCTTGAACAATGCTGGGCTCGAGTGCCAACACAGGGAACGCCTCTTGACCTCGCATACCACAGAAAAACAGCCAGCGGATGGCTTTCTTGGCATTGGCATCGAAAGAGTCGTAGGATGTCGAGGCAGATATAGCAATAGCGGAAACGACACCTTGCGAGTGACCTGTCGCACCGGCGATATGATCACGAAGTTGACCGGGGGTGAGGCCGGAGATACGGCAAACGGTCAGGTACTGTATGAGTTGCGTCAGGCCGATGAGGGGAAGGGATATGGGAATCGATGCAAGGTACGCGACTGGTGGTCGAGGGACTGCTCCAGAGAGCCATGAGGCGATGTCCATGCCGTGACTATAGAAGCTCGACGCTTGGCGGGCCGCGACAAGCGGAACAAGAATCTCGTTTGTGATTGTTGTGATTAGAGGCGAAACGTATGGCTTGTAAGTGTCATAAAGTGCTTGGAGTTCGTCAAAGTAAACTTCGTTTGTACCTTGGCCACCAAAGAGCGCATATATGGAGGCGTCTCCTTCAGAAGCGGCAGACAAGAGAGCAGACGTGGGAGGGTTGGGAATGTCAGCAACATTGTGTTGCTCGAGAGCTGCACGCGCGGAGAAGAAAGCTGCTAACACCGAAGTACGGACCTCGGCGTCGAACGGCTTCAAGAACGAGAAGATATCTGTGTCGCAAAGGTACGAAGAGACGAAATGCGAGAAAACGTGCAGGAGGAGAGAGGTGCGTGCTTCCGCGGATTGGGAATCGGCAGACAGTCTTTGCGCGACAAAAGACAAGAAGCGTGCAAGCAGGTCGACTTCGGGCTGGAGAGCGATATCATGTTCCGGGTTGGAGTCTAAGGTATTAACTTGCTTCTCGGCATGCGTGAAGTCATCTCTAAGAACTTCAGCTGTGATCCACACGTCACTGTTGGTAGAGACTGGGATCGAAACCTAAGATGTAAGGCAAGACGTGAGCAAGCACTGACGCGATACGATCATCGATGTGTGCGCGTACTCTAATATTTGGACCGGCGATTACCAAAGGACGCGTTGAAATGGCAGACCTGAGGACCACCTCGTCAATCTGGACAGACATTGTCGGATCACTATGGGGGTGGGCAGGACGTCGGATAGACGGGGGTATAAGGAAAAGGTTGGTGACGGCTCAGGAAGGGTTTATATGTGCCCCAGTCCCAAATTTTCGTTTTGGCGTACACCTCGTTGCTTCCCCAAAAACATTCAAGGTCACGTGGATTACGTACAATGACGTGTCTCAGTGCTCCGAGTCTTCTTCAAGTGTCAAGTACCTTGTAAGTGGCGCGGAAGTTGACGTTTGGATCTCAGAGAATAGGATTTTATATATGATCGGAGGCACGACAGCTGAACAAGACATTGAAATATGTGTACCGATTTTTCAGTTCAGTCAGCCACGCGCTTGCGAGAGTCTGTGTTTGTTTGTGTTTGATTAACTCTGCGTGTCATGATGCATCAGGGAATACGGTGCTCAGGCCTCTGGCCTGAAGGACTTTTTCTTGTCTTCGGTCAACTGCATGATATCATTATCATGCAGTTGACAGAGCCGTCGCGGTTTTGCAACAGGTGTCGCGCTTTGTCGGAATTTTCCCCGTGGATGACCCAGCGAGTCGCATAATAATGGACACGTTCCCCGAACATGCATACGGCCGAAGTTCCTACTGATGCGGCTTGACGATAGCTAGGGTCATCGATACCAATCGTGGTCATCATGGATAACCTCATCAGCAGCGTGGTAGGCTACGTGTCATTGATTCACCACACAACCCGAACACGTGCGACGGGTTCTCGAAGCACTGAACGGCATAGTTGACGGTTCGAGCCCCATTTCACGTGGTCTACTTTCAGTTTTCAGCCGTTGTTCCACCAAAGAGCTCGGAAGGTGCCGTCTTACCGAGTCAATTGAGTATGTAAATGACTAGTAGCTTGGCCCTGGTTATCAGACATGTCATATTTGTGAGCTACGGTAAAGTGAGATCGATGGAGAAGACAATGGTGAATCGATAGCGGACAAATACACGGCTGTTCTGAGGTCAGGGGTTGATTTGACCCTGCTTGTGCAACTCGAGGCTGCATGCGGCCACGTTCTTGTCATTCACCCACTGCCATGGAACCCAACACGCCGCCTTCCATATCCTCAATGCGCACAACAAAGGTCTGCGCAGATCCTGTCGCTTCTGTTCCCTCATCAACTACTTGTTACATAGCGAAAACTTGAAGATGCAATCCGTACTCTGGATGGAGCCGTTGCGTGCTCATCACCAACTACAACCGAGAGACCGACGCCTTCAAAACGACCCCACCTTACTCGCTCAGTATATTCTACTTTGGCAAAGTTTGGCAGAACGTCCAAGGAACAGTCACCACCTTCGTCCAAGTCAGTTTTCTGGCGTAAATGAGTCGTTACACCTCCAAAGTGCTCAACCAACCCTCCAGCAGTGAATCTGGGATAGACGTCTCGAAAAGCGCACCTCACCTTGCTGCAATTCTTGCACGATCCGCATCGCAGTCTAAAAAAATACCGCCGCCCAGCCTTTCACCGCGCCGTCTGCCTCACCTCGCATCGGAGTATAGACCTTCATCTATGGATTCCTTTCTGTCTCGCCTCGCTACTTATAAGATTACTACATATGCCAACAAACCACCACAAATTGACGCGGTTTCAGCAGCAAGGTGCGGTTGGATCAACGATGGAAAAGACAGGCTGCTCTGCGGAATGTGTGACGCATCCTGGGTGCTTGCTGGCCGCGAGGGTATGAACAAAGACGCCGGTAAGAGCGTAGGATGAATGTTGGTCAATCACTAATTTTTCACATATAGCCAATGCTTTGATCGAAAGGCAACGTGCTTCTCTCGTCGACATGCACAAGGATGGATGTCCTTGGAAGACCAGGCAGTGCGAACGTCAGCTAGATTTCTTGTCAATGACATGAGATTCTGACATTTACGTTTCTAGCCTCCGTCTATCGGGTACCTCTTCAAGCGCCTACTGCAATGGTCCGCGAATTGAGAGCTACAGCGCTATCCCTCGAACCCTCACTCGCCAATGTAGTTATTAAGCATCCCCTCGTGAGCTTCCTGCTTTCCCTTTCTTCTGTTTCCTGATCATGACATTTAGACCCCTTCTCAACTGAGTTCTCTTCGCTCTATCTTTTCTGCAGCGGCATCTGAAAGACCAGTATTCCAACACGATTCCATCACAGATGCAGAAGAGACCACCCATCCTGTAGTCCCTTCAGACGCTACGATTGTTGTTGCCCTCTTTGGGTGGGCCCCAGCACCGACTGCGACACTTTCTCGTCCGGCCTCTTTGCTCTTTTCACGCGTGGGTTCATCTGGTCCTTCCATTTCTGCACCTCCGACCCCATCGCTTTCGCGTTTGAGTTCAATCTCGAGCCACTTACGAGAGCGAGCAAGCTCACCGACTCCCTCCGCTTCACCACGAATGAGCATTTCGCAATTCAATTCATCGCCAGATCGCATAACGGCATCTTCGCGCAAGAAAAGTTTGTGGCCCAGTCATGTTTCCACGACTACTGCTTCCCTGGATACTTCGCTCGTGTACTGCGTCCTCTGCCAGCGGAGGGTTGGCCTCTGGGGATATTCTAGGGACGAAGTTACAATACCGTCGACACAGGATGAATCCTCTGCACCTGTGCTTCGTGGACACCCAAAAGATTTTGATCTGGTGAAAGAACATCGATCTTATTGTCCTTATATCACTCGTTCATCAGTGATCCCTTTGTTCTCCCGTTCACCTTCGGCGGACTCGCTTCAGGGTGCCATAGAGGGTTGGCGAGCAGTGCTGACTGTCGTTCAACGTTACGAGCTCAGCCAGCGGCAACATTTATCTCGATTTCTGCCTAGTGACGATTCAAGCAACCAATCATCCACAGAGTTGAAAGGAGTTGAGACTATGGTAGCCGGTGTCAAGACCAATGGGGTCAGTACCAAGTATACGTCCCTTGAGCACCACTGAGGTCGAATTTTGAACAGGGCCGAGAATTGTTGAAATATGTCAAGGTTCTTCTGGGTTAGCTTTTGCTCTCGCACCCACTGCCATGTAAGATCTTGAAAACGTGCTTGCTGCATATGTCATCTGGTTCACCTTCAGGCTCTTCGTATTACATTCTCAACTTCCTGACACAATATCTTCGCGGTAACTCTACCTCACATGTTCTGATCATTCGATGGTTCCTTTCCTATGTCTGCAAGCAATGAATCAGGACGGTCCACTACCTGTGCCAGGAAGATTACTCACAAAGAATTTCTTGTGAAGCTGAGCTCCAGCATTGTCGATCGAATGGAGTTCCTCGCTGGTCAGGTCAGGGACGTTGGAGGTGTCCAGGTATTCCTTGATCCTCTCAGCCTTGGACGACGTGCTATTTGAAATTGAGCTGCTTGGTGAGTAGCTCTAACGTCGTGCAGATAGCGGACTGACGTTACCACCATGATGCCCCTTTGTTGCAGCCATTTATTGAGGACTTGTCCATCAGAGACAGGACTCGTTCTGGTCGTCTCAAGCCTCGCGCGAATCTTGTGGACGACCGGGTCAAGCGGGCCACCTTGTACCCTGAAAAGGGGAGAGAGCCCTCCATATGAAGAGGTTACAATGCTGTGGGCCTTGTGCAACTCGATCACCGCTTGAAGGGACTCCCACACATGTGGGTGAACTTCAATCTACAGGGTTCATGACAACAGATCAAGTCGGTCCTTACACAAATAGAGTGTATTTACCTGGTTCACTGCCGGGGGGATCGTTGCGACGCTCAGAACTTCCTCTAGATCCTTGACCCCGAAGTTGGAAACACCGATGGACTTGGTCAATCCCTCCTTCTTACACTCTTCCATCCCCTTCCATACCTCCTGCAGCCGACCGGCGTGAGCCTTGGGCGTGTGGATCAGGTATAGATCTACATGGTCTACACCGAGTTTCGTGAGAGATTCTAAAAGGGCAGTCTTCGCCGTCTGTTCGGGGCCTAGCGTGTTGAGCTTGGTGGTGATATAGAGCTCTGAACGTGGTTTTCCGGAGGCGGTGATGCCTTTGCCTACGCTTTCCTCGTTGCGATACATCTGGGCGCAGTCAAGGTGGGTGAAGCCCTTCTCGATGGCGAGCTGGATAGCATGGGCGGCGTCCTGGCCATAGAGCGCAGTACCTGTGCCAAAAGCGATCCAAGGGGCCTGCGAGCCGTCGTTGAGAGTGAGGCAGGGCACAGTCATCGTGCTCTTAGAGTCTTAGTCCAACGTGGGTACGGTACGCAGTCAGCAGTGCCAGGTATTTCAAAGCCATGCCTGCTCCAACTTCACGCTTTCGGTGCGGCGACCCGAACGGATGACCGAGAGTGTTCGTGAGACTTTCCCTCGATAATTTAGTGCCTTGAGATTCAAGCACCTGTTAAGATGTATTACTAGATACATTAAATGGGTATAGTTGAAAACCTCTAACCGATTGGCTGCATGTCAGCGACGCCCAGGTGCCCCTCTCTGCCGGGATTGGTCCCCACCGGATCCCCCGCTTACATTCAACTCCATATCTAATCTTCTCGCCATCTCTCGATCAGTCTCCTCCATCAGTCGCCTCGTTTCTCCTCGTCTTCTCCTTTCTAGCTCCTCTTCGTGGGCCTGCTCACGTCTCGCGACCTCCATATCAGCCTCTTCCTGTCTCCTCCTCTCTTTCGCTAGTCTATCTTCTCGTTCGGCTTCCTCCTGCACTTGTCGCACAAATGCAAGATCTGCCTCTTCTTGCTTCCTCCTCTCTTGCTCCTCTGCCTCCATCTGAGCACGCGCAAAGGCTGCGTCAGCAGCTTCTTGTTCAACCCGGGATCGAATACGAGCCAATTCTTCTTGCCATCTCTTTTCGGCCTCAGCCTCCTCAGCACGTCGTCTGCGGGCTTCTTCTTCAGCTGCTTTGCGGCGGCGTTCCGCCTCTTCGCGTTCACGCTGGATTCGTTCTTCCTCTTGTCTCCTACGTGCTTCCTCCTCTTGTGTCTTGCGTTCTTCCTCTTGCCTTTTGCGTTCTTCCTCCTGTCTCCTGCGTTCTTCATCTTGCCTCCTACGTTCCTCCTCTCGTTTCTTGAGCTCTTCCTCTTGCCTCTTGCGCTCCTCTTCCTTCTCTCTCTTCCTGCGTTCCGCCTCCTCCTTTCTCCTAAGCTCTTCCTCCTCTTGCCTCCGTGCTTCTTCTTCCCTTTTCTTGCGCTCCTCCTCTTCCTGTTTCGTGCGCTCCTCTCGCTTTCGACGTTCCTCCTCCTCCCGTCTTTGATGCTCTTCTTCCTCTCGTTTTCTTTGTTCTTCCTCCTCCCGCATACTGCGTTCTGCCTGTTGTCGCCTATCTTCTTCTTCTTGTTTCTTCAACTCTTCCTGCCTCCTCAGCTCTTCCTCGCGTTCCTCTTCCATCCGTTGCTTACGCTCTCTTTCTTCACGTGCGCCTTGTTCCTCAGCATCCTTGAGCGGCTGCCCCCGTTCCCCCTCGACGGTCTCGTTACTTGATTGTCTTTCACGTATTTCTACGTGTTCCGCAGTCTCTCTCGACCCCTCCTGTAGCGTAGTCCCTGCTACTGCGATAGGGATAGACCCGTCCGTATTCTGTTTGACATCTTCTGTGGCGGAGGCAGGTGCAACGCTCAGGACTGCTGCTTGAGGAGCTGACGATGCGGAAGTGGATGGTTGAAGCGGGGTAGTAACAGGGGTAACACTAGGCGGCAGGGGCGCGGGTGGAGGAATCGGTACCTGGCTTGGCGCCACCGGCGGTCCTGACGTCTGCGCAGGCTGCACAACAGAAAAAGCGTTGGATGTGCCTTTCCCACCTTGGCTTGGCAATGGCGGTGGAGGCGGTGGTGGGATAAACGGCTTGGGTTGCTGGTGAGATGTCTGAGGGGAATAGGGTTGAGGAGTTTGTGACTGAACCGGTGGAGGGGGAGGAGCTGGGATGTACAACTGCTGAGGCGGTTGAGCCTAGGAGTGCAAGTGAGCAAAGCTCTTGATAACAACAGAAGGGTAGAGCTCACCGTTGGAAAGTACGGTTGCTGTTGATGTTGAGGTGAAACAGGGGGTTGACTACCCGCCGGAAGCCCTACGTAAGTAGGATGTTGGTATGTTTGCGACACATTGGGTGGATGCGGAGTCTGAGAGTAGGGAAGGTACTGAGGGGGGTACTGTAGCTGCTGAGCTGGGGGGAAATATTGCTGTTGCTGTGGAGGTGAACAACTTTGTTGGGGAGGATGAGGTTGCTGCTGCGGCTGGGGTGGGTATGGCGTGTGTTGAGATTGGTTGCTATGTTGTTGAGAATATGTTTGAGGTGGAGGCGGTTGCGGTGTCGGAGGTCCGCCAGAGAATTGGCTGTATTGCGGGTAAAGGGGTGGAGGTGATGTCGTGACGGGAAGTTGCTGAGGCTGTCCAAGGGGTGTGTGAGACTGTAGAGGCACTGCAGGCTGTGATGGCGAGTACGTTTGTTGGTAGCCTTGAGGTGGAGCTGGTGCGTAGTTCTGCAAGTTTGACTGTACATAGGCCTGGCCCGGAGGTTGATAGGTGAATGAATCCCCCGCCCCATATACGCCTCGCGGTTCGTGCTCCTGAGTAATCAGTGGGGTAACGAATGGAGTTGGGAATGGGATATGGGAACGATCTTCAACTTGCTCCACAATGATCGACGGCGTCGAACCAACCCTGGGTCCTGTCGTGGATGTGATCTCGGGAGGATACACCTGGGCCGGAGCCTGTAAACCAGAAACGCGAGGCGCTAGACTAGGCGTATCGCTGAAGGTTCTCCGATGAAGATCGTTTGGCAGGGTCTCGGGAGATGGACGACCCATGCTCGCCACCCGGTTCCGGTTCTGTGGGGGCACCGGCCTCGGGCCACTACGTCCCCCTGGTTGAAGGGACGCAGGGAGCCCTATGTTCTTTCTGGAGTCATCGTCAGCCGAGTCCTCGTTAGCAGGAAGCGGCGGGAGTAAGTCCTTGTGTTTTGCAGCGACTGCAGCGATAGCGCCTTCACTCGATGGTGTTGGTTGTTTAGACCCCTTGGCCTGAGAGCCGTGTGCGGGAATCAGTGACGATGGTATCTGACTCGTGCTGGTCGGCGATGATTGACTTAGCTTTTTCTCTCCGGGGGCAGGAGAGCGTGCGGGCTCGGTCTGGGGGGAGGGTGAGGTTGGTGATGGAGCCAATTGTTGACCTTGCTTGAAATATGCAGCAGGGCGCGTAAGTCGATCTCTTGGTCCTAGTTTTGAAGCTCGGCGCGTCAAAGGGGGCGGCGAGTTGGCGTAGAAAGTCATTTCAAGATAAACTTCACCCCGAGCACCTGCCGAGGTCTCGAGCGGGACCCAGTCTAAAGGGTATCAATACGATGATCCTCGTCAGCGTGCAACAAAGATGAGTTGCCTGAGAGCTCATACCGTCAAACTCGCCACTCTTGAGCGTTGCCTCGATATCGATCGTCCCCTTTCCCAAAAGTGTATCTTCCCCTCGCTGTTCCTCTTTGTAACAGGAAATCTCCAGAATCCGGTTCACTTTGTCTTTCCCTTCGTCAGCGAGGACCGGGAAGCGGAGCTCGTCGTCCCATACTGGATGCTGACCACCCTTCGGATCGACTTTAGTCCGTTTCTTCAGACCAGAGAGAGATGCTTGGGAATAGGGATCCTGTTTGTAAAATGAGGGTTGGTGGAGGTGCTGCGCTTTGAGCACGACGACGACAAGAGTACCGATCTCTTTTTGCTGGGACATGCTGATCGGTGAAGCACCTACTGCGTTTGCAAGGCCGGAGTAACCTATTTAGTGGATCATGAACAGGGCTATGTCGGTAACCAAATGGGCTCAGTCAAAAGGTGATGCGGCACGTCACGGGGCCATCAGGCCCAGCGAGAGGCGATACTACTACCGCGAGTCATCAAAGGCAGTACTAGCAATGAGATCCCAACTTCAACATCATTACTCAGGCTATTAGCTGTGGCTGGTAATCAAACTCGTAGGGTGCAACCTGTCACATCTACGCGAGTGGAATCACATCATGGTAGGTCGGAGAACCTAAAATATAGTCCGGGTAATCATTGGAATCTATTAAAGGCCCAGGCTGTTCCATCATACGGGAACCTGGAAATGAAGTCCCAAAAAATAGAGTCATCGGTAGCCGTGAAATATAGGGTTGCGCCGCCAAGGCAGGTAGGTACTTCCGAAGGTGATCGTCCCACTTACGGGATATTCTCCGGACTCATACTTGTGACTGCTTCGAAGCGGAGAGGATATCTTCGAGTGAGATGGAAGATCTATCACACATTCCGCGGAATATGCCGTCCGGAATGTTAAACAGGTTTGTCGGGGTGTCGAATTCCTGGTTCATTATGCTCTATCAACATAGGGAAAACCCACAAAGGCCAAATAACATACAGCGATCGTTCCAGCGTCGAGAACACAAACACGGTCGTAGGATATGATCGTGCGCAAACGATCTCCATGACAGTCAGCAAAAGGGGAAGTTCAGCCATGCAAGTGAAGCTTACGAGCGATACAGAGAATTGTGCGTTCCTTGAATTCAGTCGCAATAGTATTCTGGATCTTTCCATCGGTCTCGTAATCTACCGATGCTGCAGAAAACATGAACGCAGGGTCAAGTCAGAAATCGGTAAATTCATACCTGTGGCTTCATCAAGGACGAGGATCTTCGTTTCGTGGACTAGAGCACGTGCTAGTGATACTAGTGATCGCTGGGCAACGGTTAGCAATCAACAAAAAAGCACGATAGGTGGTGCTAATTTCACCTGTCCAACAGATAGGTTACCACCTTCGTTGTCGATCGGAGTATCTAGGTTAAATCGACTTCCAGTGGCCCGAGTGTCACTTGCGGTAGCTGCTTGAGATACCTGCGTGTCAACAAGGTGTGCCCGTTTGAGAGCGTCCCAGAGGCGGACATCGTCATACAAACCAAACGGATCTAGGTTAGACCTAAGAGTTCCAGAGACTAAGAAGTCGATTAGCAACGCGACACGTTCGATAATTAATACATGCTTACACAGGAACTGTATTAGAGCGCAAAACCATCAATGATACACAAATGATCTCAGACACGAGACTTACGGCATCTTGTGGAATAATCGCCAGCCCCTTTCTGAGTTGTTCTAGTCCTACTTTCGAGGTGTCGATACCATCAATTTGTATGCTTCCAGAAGAGAGCTCCACGATCCGAAATAGGGCCGTCATGACTGAGGATTTCCCAGCTCCAGTTCTATAAGTATCATCAACGAAGGCCCGGGGAGTTACGGTGACAGGAGATTGGCTAGTACCTGCCCACAATACCGATCTTCTCCCCGGAGGTGACCTCCATGCTCAAGCCTGCAAGAACTAGAGGTAGTTCGGGTCGATACTTCATGAAAATGTCCTTCATGACAATTCGACCTTCGGAGGGCCAGGAAGGAGGAGCTGGGCTGTCCTTGACTTGATGAGGGGCTTCTTGTTCAACCTCTTTGGCATAGTGGACGATTCGCTCCACAGAATTCATATCGTTCTCTACCTCTGCAACCTGACGGACCATCCATCCAAAGGTCTCAAGTGACATGTCAGTTTGCTAATGTCTCGTCACTCCTTGAAGTGTGCCTACCTGCTGCACCATCAGAATGTATGACAGAACCACGCCCGTCTCTCCTGACGAGATGCTGAAGCGGGTACCAACTGTTAAAATGGCCACCGCGAATGTGAGGATTGCTCCGAGGAAATCCAAGCGAATACCAAGCCAGCGCTGGTCACTCGAATCAGTGAACATCAACAGCGCTAGAGATCAGCTTGTATACCTGATTGGCGATAGTCAACCAATATGCGCTGGGGTCCAGTTAGAGCCGGTATCAAATGACGCGCTGTTCGTCACGACTCACCGATTTTCGGCGTCAACAAGTTCGGTGTTCTCTTTCTTGAATCGATTCTTCGCACCATACGCAGAGATTGTTGTTAATCCCGACAATGACTCGGAGAAGTGTGCATATAATGAACTACGCAATATAGCATCTGAGAGCGGTGGTCAGCTGTCAGGGTTGATAACATGAAGTTCGAATGCCCATACCCAAGCGCTGTAAGTAAATCAGTTGCCATGAACTACACAAAACCGTGAAACACACCTTCAGTTCTCTTGCACTTGCTTGATAGAAATACGCGGCATAGCAGTAAAAGGTCAAGACAAAAAACACGACTAACAAAAACCATGGCAAGACTATGGAAATAAGGATGATGGCGCTTATGATGCTAGAGACCGTGACACTCAGCATGCGCAAAGAATCACCCATACGATTATCAACAGTGTCGATATCTGGGGAACGACTTAACGGCGCGGGGTTAGGAGCTTTAGTAGACGTACCTTTAGCAAAGCGATTCATAATCCGGCCAAGGGGCTACCAGTGATACAAATGAACGATGGCAACTGAAGATACGACAGGCTCGACTCACAGTCGTCTCAAAGAAACTCATAGGAGCATGGAGAACACGAGTTAAGGCTCTCTAAATAAGACACTTTGAGTAGTTTCATGCCAAAAGGATGCATGAACTCACCTCGTGCAATTCTCGAGACGCACAATATGTCATAATTGCAAAGCAAGCTCCCATTAAAAATATGACCAGCGATTGTGAAACACCGAGAGCAGCGTATATGCCCATCTGCAAACGCCGTCCTGAGACAATACAGACAGACACGGTAGGTGACGTACGTAGAATGCTTGAGGATATTTCCACTTCATTTCCTCCCAGTAGACGAGCCTAGTGAACGAATAAGGATGCAGAGGATGAACGAAAATAATCCACGCTCACCAATATGATGACATAACGTTTGTGCCTTGCATCAGAACAAGACACAACAGTGTAACCGGTACGAGGACTATGCCATTTGCAGCAGGGAGGTATTCTCGGTAGACTTTGGAAGCAATGGCGCCAGTGTTCCGCTCCTCTTCCTGCATAATCCCCTTGCCTTTCGTGCTGACATCTTGTTCTTGCTTTTCATCCCGTACAGTTTCTATTTTTTCATTGGTCTTGTTACCGTTGTCTTGCTGCGAACCGAACTCTTCCACGAACTTGGAAAACGCGCCATTATTAGCCATCAATGCGTCGAAGGTACCACGCTCAGCGATGTTGCCATCCGCCAATGTGTAGATGTAATCGACCTCCGGGAGGAAGTGCAACGCATGCGTCACCAGAATCCGAGTCTTGCCTGCGGTGCCATTTTTCAGAACATTGGTGAACACGGCCTTTCCAACATGAGCATCGAGAGCAGAAAGGGGGTCCTGACAAGGTCACATGTCAAATCCTGGGCATTGATGATGACAATGAACCTACATCGAAGATCATGACATCCGAGTTGCAGTACAACGCCCGACAGATGTTGATCCGTTGTTTCTGACCACCAGAGAGAGAAATACCTCGTTCACCAACCTCGGTCAAATCGTAGGCTGGAAACATCTTCAAATCTGGTTCCAGACAAGAGTCACGGACAGCTTTCCAATATCTGTCCTTCTCGAATGGCCGTCCAAAACAGATGTTCTCTCGGATAGTTGCATTCTGGTGCAAGATGTCAGCCCTCTTCCGCAGACGCTTCAATATGACGTGCCTGGATCCAAGCAATCTGAGCACAGTACGCAACGGAACCACCGAACTCGACTGTGCCAGCAGTCCGTCTCATCTCGCCAATGACGCCCTGAAGCAGCGAGGTTTTACCTGCCCCCACAGCGCCAACTATAGCGACGAGCTTTCCACGAGGGATCTCTATATTTATGCCTTTCAGTTTGAAGATATTAGCTTCGTCAACGTGTCGCGGGCTTGGCGGTGTCATTAGCTTGGACTTCTTCATCCTGTTGTACTTTCCTCCCCTACTGTCTCCAATCTTCTTGGGGTCTTCTGGCTGTGGCGGAGGACTATCCCAAGTGAAGTCAGCGCCATCTATCCGGAGTGCCACCCCCAAGTCCTCGTTAATTTCGAGTATCTCGTCCATCGTTTCTGCCTCGAAAACATTGTAGAGACGCTCGCATGCTGTGACAGCATCTGCAATGGAGCTGAGCGACAGAGCTGTTCGGCATATTTATTAGTACGATATTACAGAAACTGCAGAACGTAAGAGACCACCGGTTTGGTACGCACAAAAATATACGAGCGGGAATCTAGTGAGCTGGAACAAGGTGAGGGAAGAGAAGATGTTCGCGGCGTTCAGCGTATGCCCGGAAAGCGAGTAGATGATGAATGAAATCACGGCAGCCAGAGTTGGGATGGAAACGACGAGTGCATTTATACTAGCCCGAAGAATTATTAGGGTTCGTATGTAGCTGAAAAGTGGATAAGTCACCAGCATCAGGGGAATAAAATGAAGCATACGCTGTTTCAAGGTTGCGATATTCAGCGACCTGTTTCAAGAAGGGTACCTCCCACGAGAAGAACTTGATCACCCTCATTCCGCTCAGCATCTCTTGGAGTAACCTGGTGCGTTTGTCCGTCCAGGCCATGCTCTTGATTCTAATGGAGGAGAGGCGTCTCACCACGATGGTATTTATTGGTATGATGGCGAAGAGAAGCGCAAAGCCTGCCAACGCGCTCGGACCAAGGTTGACGAGGAGTAAGATGAGACAGATAATGAGTTTAATGGGTGTAGCCCAAACCACGTGGAAATAGCCGCAACAAAAATCGATACGGGATATATCGGTGGAGATATGGTTTATCAACCTTCCATTGGTCATCTGAACACGGGTCCGAGGGGACAACGAAAGTGCTTGGGAATAGATGGCTGTAATGAGGCCACCGCGCAGGAGGACACCGCAGGTCATGCTGCGATAGAAGAAATGTTGGGTAGACCATGATGATATGAGCTGTAAACCGAGGAGAGCGAAGCAAAGACCAACGCCCGTGCCAATCGGTGGTACCGGCGCCCCAGTGCGGTGCCCGGCATACGACTCAGCGGCAAAGGTGATGATCGCCTGCGTCGGCAATTAATATGTTTCATACGAGCGTGATGGTGACCTCGTACCTTCACCACGAGAGGAGAGGTAACTTGCGCAGTGTCGCCGATGACCTTCATTAGTCCAGCAGACCAAAAACGCCATTTCACACTGTCATTCATGGCCGAAATGAGACTGGCTTTGCGTTTTCCGTCCTTCTCCCTCCAAGCTTTCTCCCGTTCTTCGCGGACACCACGGATTGACCACCACATAGATTTGACACCTGGGCTAACCTGGCCGTTTGCCAGCCGCTCGTTGTACAAAGCTGCCTCTTTACGTCGGCGATTAAAGGATGCAATGATGGCATCTGCAACCTGAGTCGATGAACATTCATCTGAAAGCTTGTATAGGTCTGCCGCCTCGAGGGGGCGAGCGAAACCGAGTGATAGCAGGGGCGTCAACCAACAGAACCAGAGTAGGCTGAAGAAACCCGCTGATGCCTCGGGAGTGACATCTGCATCATGGATGGAATACTTCGGGGGAGGAGGGTTTGGGTTCTTGATAGAAAAGAGACTAGAATACAGTCAGTTGAGCAATAGACACGAGTTGGGGTGGACTAGGGCACCTGCGGAAGATGGAGGGACGCTGAGAAGAATCAGGACCGTCTGACTTTGGTTCGCCGGGCTGTTCACCCGCGGCGATGGTCTTGGTGTCCTCTCGAGACATGTCGATAGAGAGGAGAGAAGGCTCTGGTGCCTGCTCTTAATACAGAGTCCGGCGTACCCTGAGCCCCTGACGCAACTTGAACTCCCAGCAGGAAGGGGAAATGCTGACAGCACATTACTTAGTCAAGTTCTGCTTGGACACGTTATATATCCAATTACATCCGCCATCGTAACCGGAGCCGCATGGAATGAATGAGCCGCCCCCAAGTTCCAAAAAAAGAGTTTACGCACTTCTTCTGGGTTCAAAACAGCCTTGCTACCCATCACATTACATGCATCATACATCTTGGGTACGTGTACTGCGTTATAAATGCTATCGTGTGTTTGGTGACCTGAAAAACAAATCGGCCGCTTCTCACGATTGATCCGCAGCTTTGGAACGCACCTGACAGTTTGCCAACAACGATTGGTTCTCAATTTGAGAAACCTTCATTCTTTATCTGTCAGCATCGTCTTGAAGTATCGTACCTGTAGATATTGCGACCTCGTCGCCCCCACCACTAGTACCATGTACGGTGGCTTACAACATGAGAGACATGGCTGATATCAATCCCTCTCGAGATTAAGTTAGAACAAAAATAGATCAGACTACTAGGGGTCTCGTCAATGCGGTGAGAACATCATTACGTGTGAGTAGCGCAATGCTTACCTCTTGCGTTTTGAACTTCTCAAGAATTAATTTCCGTGGGGTCACTTGTACGAACCGCGATGCGACCGTCGTTCTGCCACTCAAATCTTCAAAGCACTCCAGCTGGAAGACAAGGCGAGTCGTAGACTCCGAAGACTTCGTAAATACTAAAGCATTGCGAACATTGTGATTATGGAGAAGATGCAGCATAAGCGGTTTTGGAGATGGTTCGCAGACAACCACATGCTCCTGGTATGAGAATAACTGTAGACTGAGAGGTGCCAGTTAATGTCGGGATCTCTGGTGAGCGTCAGAGAACAGGAATTTGACATGAGGATCTTCCTCCTTTGGCGTCAGTTCGAAAAGCTCACTGATGAGCTTTCTAAATCTAACCAAGCAGGTGCAAGAGCGTCGAAATTCGGTGAGAAAGGCATGTCTCTCGAAGACAGTATGCTTGCCGGGAACTGGTCTTCGAAGGTCTCCGACGAATGACATTGAGGACCTGAGCTAACCGATCCCGGGATGATTGAGAGTAAACGGTCGGCTTCATCAATGACCTGAGTGCGTCATTTTGAGAAATCTACATCAGTCATCAATGTACTCGTACCACTGGTGAACAGCCTCAAAGGTTCCCCTGATTTGTGTGAAGAAGTCCCAGGTGAGAAGAGCAATCTAGTCTGGTGACAATTCTGTCCGATGAAATCTGCAATATCACAAGCATCAGCAAGTCCGGATGACGCGAGCAGGACTATAATTCACCACAAGTGTAATAACTTGAAGTACACATGCAGGCGCTTTAATACTCCCCATCGGCGCGGGAATACACATCGCGAGAGTAGAGTGGCGGGGTCAATGGCTTCTGCGAGTATGAGAGCCTTGTCAATCCCTTGCGAACACGGCTTTGATGCACTGGGTGCTGTTGGCAGAGGAGATGAGGGCAGAGTGCTTCTTCAGATTGCGGATGGATTCTGGACGCTAGGACTCGGCTCGGAGGTTCTTCGCTGTCCCAGTCAGGTATCTCTTCTGGGACGCCAACATCTGAATCTCATCGATCCTGGTCCGCTCTGCACCTTTTCATGGAAAGGCAAGACAGTAAGTGGTTCCCCAACGATTAGTGCTTCCTCATCGCTCGTGCCTTCGTTGTCCACCTCGTCGACGATCCCCTCTTCCACACTGCGGTACTCTTCATCCTCCTCGGATTCCGAACTTGAACTTGCATGGACTCAGCATCCTTTAGAAGTTTGCGAGGCACTGAAGAATTCCACGCCGTTTTTTGCGCTCGAGGTACTACTAGTACCTGCCTTGGTTTTAAGTTAGTAACCTTTTACGTTTGTAGAACGTGGAATCAAGATCTAAGATGGGTTTGCTTACTTTCAACACCCAACCTTGACTGGCTGAGGAACCTTTGTTAGCATGTGTAAAGCCCGTCCCCTGCGGTCAACTTGTCGGCGGCAAATCGGCAGAAAATCTCGACTGAGGTCATGCGCCACTACTAGTAGCACTAGGCGGCTTTCAAACCCTTGGCGGAGTATAGGGGTTACCGCTTTCAGGATAGCGAGCACAGCCACCGGGTAAATCGACACTCGCAGCGCCGCTGGAACTGAGAGCAGAAAGCACGGTTAGTGTGATTGTTCATTAGAGAAATCAGTGTATATATGTAACATTATGTGCACCAGTAAACTACTGTACTAGCTTTTTATTCCCAAGGAGGCTGCCGTGTTGGAGCGACCAGAAGGCGACCAACTAAGGAACGGGTAAGGCTGCTCATATAAGTAAATGAATGGATGGAATGAGTGTAGTGGCTTACCTCCAGTCGCAGTGAGTATGAGACTGGAGGAAAAGAAGAGTAACGAGTGGAGTGAGGCGCATGGGGTGTGGTACTGTAAGGAAATGTAGGAAAGTGATAAGTAAAAGTTAATAGTATCTCCACGAAGGGCTGGATCTCCAACATGCAGAAGCGGTGATCGCGCCCCAGTGACCACGAGGTGTTCTGCGGATCATTATTGTGATTGCTTCGAGGCGGAAAGGATATCTTCGAGTGAGATGGAAGATCTATCGCACATTCCGCGAAATATGCCATCCGGAATGCTGAACAAGTTTGCAGGGGTGTCAAATTCCTGGTTCATTATGCTCTGTCAACATAGGCGGAACCCACAAAGGCCAAATAACATACAGCGACCGTTCCAGCGTTGAGAACACAAACACGGTCGTAGGATATGATCGTGCGCAAACGATCTCCATGACAGTCAGCAAAAGGGGAAGTTCGACCATGCAAGTGAAGCTTACGAGCAATACAGAGAATTGTGCGTTCCTTGAATTCAGTCGCAATAGTATTCTGGACCTTTCCATCGGTCGCGTAATCTACCGATGCTAGATAAAACGTGAGCGCTGCATCGAGCCAAAAGTCGGAAATACTATACCTGTGGCCTCATCAAGAATGAGGATCTTCGTTTCGTTGACTAAAGCTCGTGCTAGTGACACTAGTGATCGCTGAGCAACAATTAGCAACCAGAAAAGAGGATAAATTAGGCAAGGTAATAGTCTCACCTGACCAACGGATAAATTACCACCCTCACCGTCGATCGGAGTATCCAGGTTGAAGCGACCCCCAGTGACTGCTTCAGATGAATCAGGATCCTCGTCCGCGTCGACAAGGTACGCCCGCTTAAGTGCGTCCCAAAGGCGGGCATCATCGTACAAACCAAACGGATCTAGGTTAGACCTGAGGGTACCAGAGACTAAGAAGCCTATTAGCAACGCAAGGCGGCAATCAATACGACCTCACATAGGAACTGTATCGCAGAGCTATCAATACTACGTCATGGTCTGGAGGGCACAAGACTCACGGCATCTTGTGGAATAATTGCGATCCCCTTTCTGAGCTGTTCTAGTCCTACCTTCGAGATGTCGACACCATCAATCTGTATGCTTCCAGAAGAGAGCTCCACGATTCGATATAGGGCCGTCATGATCGAGGACTTTCCAGCTCCAGTTCTATAAGCGTGGTCGATGAATGAAGTTAAGCCACCAGCAAATTGACCTGTACCTGCCAACGATACCGATCTTCTCTCCTGATGAGACTTCTATGCTCAAGCCTCTAAGAACGAGAGGTAACTCGGGTCGATACTTCATAGATACATCCTTCATGACAATTCGACCTTCAGTAGGCCAGGAAGGAGGAGCTGGGCTGTCCTTGACTTGATGAGGGGCTTCTTGTTCAACCTCTTTAGCGTAGTGGACGACTCGTTCCACAGAATTCATATTGTTCTCCACCTCTGCAACCTGGCGGACCATCCATCCAAAGGTCTCAAGTGACATGTCAGTTTGTTAATGTCTCGTCACTCTTTGTGTGTGCCTACCTGCCGCACCATCAGAATGTATGACAGAACCACGCCCGTCTCTCCTGACGAGATGCTGAAGCGGGTACCAACTGTTAAAATGGCCACCGCGAATGTGAGGATTGCTCCGAGGAAATCCAAGCGAATACCAAGCCAACGCTGGTCACTCGAATCAGTGAACATAAGCGGCACTAGAGACCGACTTGTCTACCTGGTTGGTGACAGTCAACCAATATGCGCTGGGGTCCAGTCAGAGCCAGTGTCAAGTGACACTCTGTTCGTTGCAACTCACCGATTCTCGACGTCAACGAGCTCGATGTTCTCTTTCTTGAATCGGTTCTTCTCGCCATACGCAGAGATTGTTGTCAATCCCGACAATGACTCAGAGAAGTGTGCATATAATGAACTACGCAATATAGCATCTGAGAGTGGTGGTTAGCTGTAAGGGTTGACAATATGACGTTTAATTTCCATACCAAGTCGCTGTAAGTAAATCAGCTTCCATGAACTAAACAAAACTGTGGAACACACCTTCAATTCCCTTGCACTTGCTCGATAGAAATACGCAGCATAGCAGTAAAAAGCCAAGATGAAAAACACGACCAACAAAAACCATGGCAAGACTATGGAAATAAGGATGATGGCACTGATGATGCTGGAGACCGTCATAGTCAGCATGCGCAACGAATCACCGATGAGATTATCAACAGTGTCGATATCTGTAGAACCACTTAACGAAGGGAGGGGTAGAAACCTTGGTAGAAGTACCTTTGGCAAAGCGATTCATAATCCGACCAAGAGGCTGTCAACGATACAGATGACTATGGTAACCGGACATACGACACGTTCAACTCACAGTTGTCTCAAAGAAACTCATAGGAGCATGGAGGACGCGGGTTATGGCTCTCTGAATACCACGACGTCAGCCTGTGAGTATTTCTATGCCAAAAGAAGGCATAAACTGACCTCATGCAATTTTTGAGACGCAAAATATGTTAGGATTGCAAAGCAAGCTCCCGTAAAAAACATGGTTAGCGATTGCGAAACACCGAGAGCAGCATATACGCCCATCTGCAACCATGTCTTGAGATACTGCAGGCAAATAGGGAGGTGACATACGTAGAAACCTTGTGGATAGTTCCACTTCATTTCCTCCCAGTAGACGAGCCTGGCGAATCCCAGATAAGGATATCAAGAGAAACAAACCAAGGTAATCCGTGCTCACCAATACGATGACATGACGCTTGCGCCTTGCATCAGAGAAACACACAAAAGTGTAATCGGTACGAGGACTATGCCATTTGCAGCAGAGAGGTATTCCCGATAGACTTGAAAAGCAATGGCGCCAGTGTTCCGCTCCTCTTCCTGCATAATCCCTTTGCCTTTCGTGCTGACGTCTTGATCTTGCTTTTCATCCCGCGCAGCTTCTATTTTTTCATTGGTCTTGTTACCGTTATCTTGCTGTGAACCGAACTCTTCCATAAACTTGGAAAACGCGCCATTATTAGCCATCAATGCGTCGAAGGTACCACGCTCAGCGATGTTGCCATCCGCCAACGTGTAGATGTAATCGACCTCGGGGAGGAAGTGCAACGCATGCGTCACCAGAATCCGAGTCTTGCCTGCGGTGCCATTTTTCAGAACATTGGTGAACACGGCCTTTCCAACATGAGCATCGAGAGCAGAAAGGGGGTCCTGACAAGGTCACATGTCAAATCCTGGGCATTGATGATGACGATGAACCTACATCGAAGATCATGACATCCGAGTTGCAGTACAACGCCCGACAGATGTTGATCCGTTGTTTCTGACCACCAGAGAGA
>JBBPOD010000051.1:0-40836 GCA_038091255.1 Tylopilus intermedius | reverse complement strand
CCCCTGCGTCCAGCGGCCGAGCCAGACCCTGCACCATGTGCCACTGGGATGCGCCCACAGCAATAAATCGCACGAAGCCAATGCGCATTTATAGGACAACGCCCCTTACTAATCTGGTCCATCAGACAGCGCGTCGTCAATTCCCCAACATCAATAATGATGTGACCGGTGACCGGAGAACGCCACACCTGTTTACGGCTCTCGTATCCCGTCGATACAATTGAATGGGCGCCAACCCGCATTCAGTCAACAGCTGTCCGAGTGCTGTCTTCCGAGGGGGGAACCTTCATGACCGGGAATTACAAGTCAACCTTGAGCGCATAATATGACCTTGTCGGGTGCGGTAATAAGAACCGTCAATAAGACCTGAATGCGCACCTATCAGTCCGGCGAGATGCCGAAGACGTACGTCGCATATGGACTCAAATTGAGGACGTTAATCTCTAATGAGCAGACCGATGCTGGCTCCGTAGGGTTCTCCTCGGAGCGCGCGAGCGATGCCGCCATCTGCAACTCAGATCGGCCGCGGTGATAACTCGTACAGACAACCAGTGGTTGCGTCTTCCATGACAGCATACTTGGAGGATACTCCTAGACGCCGTCCTTGTATAACCAGGTTAATACAAAATAGAGATCCACAGACCTTAATACTCGTCGAGATTGACAGAGTTTCGGAAGCACAATTGAGATTCCTAGATTCATCGTACCTTGGTAGATCTTCCGCCACTTCGATTTCGATCCCATCTGTCAACTCTCAATCGTCTTCAATAACATTAATCAATGCATCACCTCTTCCAAGCAACCTTAAAATCGAATTGCCGGGTGCTAATATACCTGCGTGATACCGTTGCAAGGTGACCGCAGAGTGCACCTGGCGAATCCATCCGTCCCGATGCACCACCGGAGTTGCAAGCTGTGCAAATATTCCCGGAAGAAAGTCACTCAGAGGTTGGATACAGAGGAAGAGATAAAGCATCACGTATAGTTTCGTGCTCGCCGGCTTATTGACGTGTGACAGGCAGCGCCCCATCCAACGGAAGTTGCATGGCATCATGCATGGCAGCGGACCTGCTATTCGCAAAGATACAGAACCATCAATACGCCATTTGGTACATATAGAAAGGGTGACGCATGGTTTCCCCCTAAAAAGCAGCTAGGTTAGCAAACAACGTCCATCGGCGATGGAGGGACCCGTACAATATTCCTCGCTCACTGATTAGAATCGTCCGTGGGCGCAAATTTATGTTTGCCCAAAAGCTTCACTTCTGTCATTCCCTTTCCGCTCCCCGTCACGCCAACTGAGATTCATGTCACGTATGAGTCCAAGCGTATCTCGGGTCAAGCGCTGGGAACGACACATGCCTTTGCCGAGTGGGTTATCAGGCGTCTTGAATATGCTCGTTCCGGCCACGCCGGCGATGTGCACGCCTTTCTTCTCCGACTTTTTAGCAAACTTTTGCCATACCGCTTGCTTGGCGAGCTGTTCCTTGGCTTTGGCCGCTCTCGCCTCCAATTTTTTCTCGTTCTTTTTCTTCTTCCGTTCCTTTTCCTCCTCTTCCACTTTCGTGAGCTTGCGCTTGAGTGACAGTGTGGGCGTCTTTTCTTGATTGTTGGTGGGAAGAGGTTTGATCTCTGAGCCCTTTACCAGTTCGGTGGTGTTATACCCTCGGAAGACGATGCTGTAAACGGGATTCTCTGCTGAACCACCAACACTAGTTATTCGGGCAGGGTAGAAACTACCATCTCCCGAATACTTGGCAAGACATTCGTTACCGGCAGCCCACGAGAAGGCGGGAGTCGACGAGGCTGATTTCCGCGATGGGCCGACACGCGAAGAGGAGGCCGTCTCTGCTTGAGCGACGGCTTCTTGGGCGAGAGAGATGAGCTCCTTGAGTTCTGATTGGAGAGAAGAAAGCTCCGTATTGTCAGGATCTGATTGGAGCGCAAGCTCTACCTGAGAGAGCTGTACTTGATACGTTTCCAAATCAGCCTTGTCCATTGCGCAGTGGTGGATGGAGACACGCCCAGTTTCACTCCCAAGGTTCCGTAAAAGGTAAGTAACACTAGTACATTGATTCATAAATTAGATTACATGAGTTTGCGACTACTAGTACTCCGCGATCTCCTTGTAGGGTGGAAGCTCGTCAACAACCTTGCTGGTGCCAGTTGCGCTCACTCCGCCAGCAAGCACACGTTCCCTCTCCTCCCTCTCCAAGCGTTTCTTCTCGTCTTCCGCCGTTTCGTTGCTAGCTGGGGGCACGTGCACCGCTTCTCTAAGTTTGGCCGGTTGCTTCCCCTCCTCGACTTTCTCGGTCTTGGGTGAGCTGTACAAGTCCTCCGAAAGCGACTCGACAGGCTTTGCAGCATCACTAGTACTGGTGCTCTGCACTACGGCCGAGACGGGCTGGGCGGAAATTGGAGCGTTCGGGTTGGAGTCAGTCGGCAGAGTGGTAGGTGGGGGAGCGATTTGGCCTTCTTTCCCGGTTGAGACGGGCTCGGGGATTGGTGGAGTTACGGGAAGACCAGGGTGCGACTCTTGTTCCGCTACGTGAGCAGCCAACTCTTCAGCGTGGCTCTCACCAAAGGAACGAGTGTCAGATCGTGCCAGGTCGGCTCCGGCTTGTAAATCAAGAATGACGTGGCCTGGTTTGTAGTCGTCCAGCGCGTGCTGGAGAGATGCTCGAGCGGCGGCGGTCACCGGTGCACCTGTATACGCATTCGTGGCAGTAGGAGGCAAGGTGGGCAAGGCCCCGATGATGGGTTTCGCAGCTTGTGAGACAAGGACCAGTTTCTCTGCGTACTATACAAGAATGAGTAAACCCGGGACGGTCTCTTGGGCAGGATTTGCTTACCTCTTGAATGGCATCCCATTTCTTCTGCTCGCTTTCTCGAATGGCTTTCCGCTTCATCAATTCAAGCTCCTTTTCGGATTGCTCATCCAAGGTTTCCGCGCGCGCAAGCACCTCCTTGAGTTCTGTTAGCCGTCGTTCTATCCCCTTCTCTTGAGAATGTTCGATGCGTGAAATCTGATTGCGCAATCCGGCGCGGATGTTGCGTTTCGGTGCAATGGCAGCCTCGGCGTCACGCAACGCTTTGAGCGGTGCTCTAGCATCGTCCAGTTTACCAGCCAAAGAGGTAGCCAAGGCGCCATGCACAAAGTTCAAGAATGCAAGTCGGTCCGAAACTGCGACAAGTTGACAGGGTTGCGTTGGCTACGATCTGCGATGTCAGAGGATATGCTCACCATCAGTCAAATCAGGGCCCTGGGCCCGTCCCCATGAATAGAGCTCCTTGCTCTGGCCTTTGCCATCCCTTCCTAAAGCATCAAAATCGAGTGCGACGCCCTTTTGAAGGGTGATGATGCGCTGTATGGGAGTGGTTGGCGTATACTGTTGGCCGATGGTGCGGATCTGGTGCTGCAGTGATCCCAGGGCAGAACGATATGCACTTTGCGATGAATTGTTATCGTTGTGACCAGAGGCTAGAGGGGTCTGATTGATGGCATTCTGCGCCTTATCTGCGATGGATGTGAAGAAACCCGAGACAGACCCCATTGTGAGTGTAGAACAGAGAGGGTTGTCAAGGGCTTTTAAGCATCTGATAATGAGTGGCTGTGTGGGGTCTGACTGCGCCTACGCCTAGGGCTGTGAGCTGTCACATCGCATGTGTTACCGGAAACCTGTCAGAAGGGAATAACGATATGTCATTATCAAGTCACCAAGCAGCGCCCACGGACAATCGACGGCTCGCATAATCGCCCACTACTTTCGTATAAAATGAATAAATCAGCCCAACGCGAAGTGCCTCGAGTACGCGTCGTATGAACACAAGCTGCCACTCAGACAATAATCTTCTTCGCCGCTTTGCCTTTCTTCTCCGAGTCTTTGTGCGACAAAAACTCCACCTCGGTCGCGAGCGGGCCAGCCAACTTTTGCGATTCGGTATACCCAAGCACGTTGGTTTTAAAGTGTCTCCCGACAGTTTCGATCCGCTCCCGTAATTTATCGTCATCACCGGTGGGAGCCAGCCTTGTCCAGATGGATAGTCGATAGAACTGCGGTCGGGTCGAGACAATGACACCAGTAATGAGGGATTGTGTATTGGGCTCGGGAGGCTCGCCAGTGGTGAGGTAAGGGTCAAACGTCTCGCCAATTGCGGCAAGCATCTGGAGCAGCCACGACGATCAGCAGACACAAAGGAGGAGGACACAAGCCAGATACCGTGTAAAGCCACATCTTGTCGACAATCCCACGATTTTTTTCCTTCGGTAATTGTATACTCCACTTGCCACCGTTCTTGTTGGCATCATCCTCCCATGCTGGGATAATACCCTCCTGCGCAACATAAGTACATGTTTCTCAGACACAGATACAATCGGACGTGCCTTGAAGAGATAGTAATTCGCTTTTTGAGGAAGTTGTGAGGGCGGTACGATATGATTGTAGAGACTGTGGGGATGAATGAGGTTAATGATGAGGGTGATCTACCGATCATGCTCACCCCCAGAATTCTTCGACACTGTCAAAACTGATCACACGTTTTATGTCCTCCATCCAGCCCTGTGCTGCTGCGGCACTGGGAGTCTGAAGGATGGGGGTCTGAGGGAAAGAGGAGACGGGTGTTTGAGGAAGGTTGCGACCCTTTGTCGCTGGAGAATCGAACCAGAGGGTCCAGGGAGAGTAGAGGGGGTGCTGATGTCGCAAAACATGAGTGCTGTGGGTAGCACAGAGAGAGAGAAAGGTACCTTGACATTGAAATTGGTGGGATCACTGAAGATGGTGCGAATGTCTTCTGCCTGAGCATGCATGTCTACTTCTTGGATTTCGCCCGGCTCTGCGTCAGGGTTGTCTGACGGAGCCAAATTGGTAGTCAGGGGGTTTTCTGTGAGGGCTGCTGTGAGTGCGGCCCTGTTAGCCTGCTGGGAAGGAGCGGGGAGAGTGGAGGACATGGTTGGTGCTAGTAAACTGTAAACTGGTCTTTGTTCAAAATTAATATTACTGTACGACCTCTTCCGGGTTTTGCCGCGCACTCCCTTCTCATGGACCTCTTCCATGCGAAACTTATTGCCGCCGCAACCGGGTCGACGATGACCGCGCTCACGAGTATGCTCGGTCACCACCACCGTCGAACCATGCTCACCCCTCTCACACAGTGACACCGTTCGACGTCATCAAGACTCGCTTGCAAACACAGCCAAAGGAAGCCCCTCGTACAGCGTCTATCAGGTGTTGTCAACCTCCAAATGTCCCCTGTGTCCGCAACATGTCATCTCTCGTGCACCCCTTTCCCGCAGAGGAGGTCATCTGCATCTATGACCATGGCGTACTCAGGAAGGAGCGTGTCAATGGCTTTTTGGATGCAGTCCGGCATGTCGTGAGAGCAGAGGGCATGAGAGGGCTATGGAAGGGTGCTGGAACGACCTTGTACGTCGCTGCCTCCTGGCAAGATTCTCAGTCCTCACCTTGTCTTGCAGACTCATTGGCGTCCCTTCATCTACCATGTACATGCTCACGTATGACCATCTCTTGAGAAATGTCTTTCCTCAATTGATACCATCGCCTACATTGGTCCCTTTGTTCGCCGGCATCACCGCTCGCACTTGTCTCACTTCCCTCCTCTCTCCACTTGAGCTCGTTCGCACCAATCTTCAATCCACACCCAAGTCCCCTGGCCAGCCACATACACTTGCTTCCGTCGTTGGATCGATACGGACCGCTGTCCGTCAGCAAGGAATTCTTTTTCTATGGCGCGGGCTCGGCGCCACTCTTTGGCGCGACGTTCCCTTCAGTGGTATTTATTGGGCTGGTTATGAAGCCTGGAAACGGTATTTCGAGTCACACGGCAGGACGGGGCCGTATATCACGTTCGCAAGCGGCGCCATCAGCGGAACGACTGCGTCACTTTTGACGTCACCTTTTGATGTCTTGAAGACACGGCGCCAAGCGTTACTAATGTCAGGAACCTTTCCGCCCAGGGAAACAGCCACAATACCACTGTGTCTACGAATAATGCGTACCGAGGGTCCAGGGGCCTTGTTCGCCGGAGTTTTACCACGGACAGCCAAAATTGCACCCGCGTGTGGTATCATGATTGCATGTTTCGAGGCATGTGTTTTACAACCTTTGACCGATGCAGGTGTGCTGATTCGGATCCATAGGGTGTGGGTAAGGTGTTAACGAGAAGCGATTGACCTGTCACCCGTATTTCTAAACACCAGCTCCATGCATCGCATCGTTAGACTATCTAAACACATGTTAATCTGCCGCATCGTCCTAGAATCTGGACGTTCTGGGCATGTCACATTGGCCATATTAGGCTCCCTGCAATGGCCAAGGATATTCAGAAGGATCTCTTTGAGCTCGAGCGCCAGGTGCATCCTCTGAAAGCGGTGATGAGCAGGACAACTTGGACAAGACGCTTACAGCCTCAAAGACTGCAGCGACTGGCAGAGGGCCGTTGGGGGCGAGGTGGTCTTCAGTTCCGTCAAAGAAAATGTGTGCGAGGAATTCCTGTATTTTGGGTGCCTTGCATTTCCTGGTAGACGCAAAATGACAGAACCTGTGTGAAATATTTTAGTTCTCAAAATATTGCTGAACGTAAAGAGCCGGACGTCGTGGTTGAAGTGGGCAGGGGTCTCAGTGACACATCGCATGGAATTTCATGGTATGTATAGACTGAGGTGATAATCAACCAAGCCTATTCAACTGTCTCTTCGCGCTCGTAAGCTTCGCCCCGACATGGTCCACTTCTTGGTTTAGATTATCCAGCATTTCATTTTGCATGACAAGCTCCCCATTGATTGCCTCACCAAGATGCCGCTGTCGTTGGAGGATGGAAGTCAATTGTGAAAGTTGGGCTTCTTGTTGGTCTAGCTGCGTCTTTTGCAGCTCAACCACACCGCGATCATCCAATGGACGTGTCACGTCGGTTTCCTGAGGTTTCTTGGATGCCACGCCAAAAACACGTGTGACCGGTTTACTGCCACCAAGCAGAGCAGCGCGGTCAGATTCGGGGGCGACTGCAACGTTCGTGAATCCCGACAGAGGTGGGGATGTAGGTGCGCCGGCACGAGACACCTGGCGCGCAACCGTGAGCATCTTGCCCAGCTTCTCGCAATCGTCCTGCAACCGTGCCACCATGTCCGTCCTCCTCTGCAACTCACCCTCCGCCATGCCCGACATGCCGAGCGCCTGCAACCCCTCCGTGAGCGTGCGCACGCGCGAGAGAATCTCGGCGAGCCTCTTCTTCGCCTGGACATTGGCAGTATGCGATGCATTGACGTCGCCCCGGTCGGAGAGCGTGTCCCGCCTGTTGATGTCCGCGCGCACGTCCCGGATGCGGGACTGCAGCTCGAGATGCTCGTCGAGCCACGACGCGGACGAGAACTGGGCGTTGCTGCCGCCTTCGGGCGCGGAGCCTTGTTTGCCGATGGGGACGCCGAGAAAGTCACGAAAGGCGTAGCTATCTCTCCACTTGTCCTCCTTGGCGCTGAGGATGGCGCGTAAATAGGTCTCGAGGCCAGCTCTGCGCTGCTCGATGAGAGCGCTGTCTTTCCTGAAGGGCCCTCTGAGGACAGAAAGCGAGTTCTTGGGCGGGAGGGTTGCGGGGGGTGGTGAGCCGGTAGACTTTGTGAGCTCAGTGTGGAGCTCGACGAATTCGGAGTAGCGATGCCACATTTGCCATGAACGGACATGAGCTTGTATCTCTATCCGGTAGACGACATGAGGTTTGGGCGTCGGTCGCTGCTCGTGAGCACGAATGTAGATGGCTTGGATGGCGGTCATGCTGTGTGGAGGACAACGTCTTTGCGCAAGCCACGCGCATGAAGCATGTTACATGTGATCTACACAAGTTGACAGAAAAAGGAACAATAACGAAAATGTCGGCTAGAATTACGCTGGCCGTAAACAAGACTCATGAAGTAGTAATTTCATGGGCTGACGCCTTATCCGTGGACGACGGTAGCTCCTCGACCGACCCCGCTGCCTCGCCGAGTCCAACCTCACCAATAACATACCGCAACACGTCGCTGAGTGTGATGATCCCAAGTAAACGTCCCTTCTTGCCTCCCTTCTTTTCCTCTTCCTGTAAAGAGGCCACTGACTCAAGAACTAAATCGGCAGTAGACTGGCGACTTACTTCCCCTTCGACTACCACTAGTCTATGGACACGGCGCTTCTTGATGAGTTGGAGTAGCGTACCGAGTGAATCGCCAGCCGTGCAGATGACGACACCAGGAAAGTCTGGAGAACGCTGATTAAGTGCCTCGGATATCGTCAAATCGAGTGCTTGATATGCTCCGAGACGAACGAGCGTCTTCTGAAAGCGTCAGACAAGCCCCCGACGTTATTCTGTAACGTACCATGACATCAACAGTCTCATAGAGATTGACCACCACCCCGTCGTCGTCGATGATTGGGACTGCTGATATAGAACGTTCGGAAAACATGTGGACGACGTCAAAAACAGAGGTGTTCAAAGTTGCGGTGGCGATGGGCCAATAAGGAGTACATGCGTCGGATGCTTCGGGTGGGATGTTTTTGGAGACGTATGTGCCGATCCTGAGTTTGCGAAGGGGCATATGGAGGTGTTGTATCTCCCTGGTGCACTGGCAAAGAGAAATAAGGTCTGTGTGGGGGCAAGACAAGGAATGGATTACATTGATGGAGATGAATTTGAGTAGCCTGTATTGTGTCAAGACGGACACGATGACCTCGTGGCCCGTTTCGGAATCGTAGTCGAGCAAAGGAAGACGGCGAGCGTGGGTTTGTATGAGTACTTTGGCCGCGTCGTAGAGAGTGCTGTTGGGGTGTTCCCTGAGCATCGGAGGGGTGGCGACGCCGAGGCTCTTTTCGATATCTAGAGGGGGAGCGTCGGAAGGTGGCTCATCGGATGGAAGCGGGAAGACGCACCTCGCACTGACTCGAGTCGAAAGGTCTCTACATCCGCGGCTGCGGCTTCGTAGTTGAGATTGTCGTAATAGTACTGGATGAGATGGATGATGTCGAGGACGGTGAGCATGCCGGCAAACTTTGACTTTTCGCTGTTCCACAGGGGAGCAGAGACGACGCCTGTGGGGTAGATGAGGAACGAGAGAGGGAGAGGATGGGATGGGGTACCATTGAGGAGGAGGCACTGGAGGGCCTTCTTTACGTTGAGCTTTGTGTCGAGTACGATGAGCCTGAAGCTGACTGGGAATGCGTCGTAGCAGGTGCGTCCCTTGAGAACGTTTCGTATGGCATACAACGCTAGTTCATGAGATTCCTGAGACTGTATTGGTGGTAAATGTGAGACGGCTCTGGGCCTCCTCATGGAGGGTTTTCGCTTTGGCGTTCTGGCTGGGGAGAGCGTCGCGTTCATCGTCAAAGGGCGGTTTCCATTTTTAGAAAAGTATGAGGAGTCTGGTCTGCGCGTCTCAGCAGGTCGACTCCACGCCTCGTCCGATGCCAGACTACCCAGAACAACCAGACGCTCTCCTCTTCATCCTCCCCCTCCTCATCGTGCTCTCTACCTTTCTATTCGTCCTCCTCCTCTTCCTAGTATGCATCATATTCATCCGCAGGCGCAGGGCAATCGTCCTCAGAGACGCCGACAGCCCCGTCGACATGAGCCGAGAGGAGCTCTATGAAGGCGACGGAGGCTTCGAGGGCGTCGAGTCTCGCTGGCTCGAGAGCGTCTCGGAGTCCCTACGTAGGTCATACCTCAGAGCCAAAGGTCCGTTCGTGCGCCCTTCCCATGCACACACGAGGACCGACCGCTTTGCTTTCAGACTATCAATTACAATATCCCCCTAACTCGGAGCCAACTGATATCACACTATCCCAATTTCTCTCCATACAGGAAAAAGGCGTATCCGCCTGGTGCTTTGAACCAGACTACGAAACCATAAACTCCCTTCTGGTGCACACTCGCACGGAGGTAACTTTCCTCCCCGATCCTGCGTCAGCCTCTTGCGTTCAGTCAAACCTACCTCTTCCCAAACTCAACGAGGTTTACTACTGGGAAGTGAAAATGTTCGATCTCCCAGAAACGACGACTGTTGCGATCGGATTGGCCACCAAACCATATCCTCCCTTCCGCTTGCCCGGCATGAGCCGTCACTCCGTCGCCTATCACTCCAACGGGGATAAATGCTACAATTACCCCTTCACCGCGTCCACCTTTGGCCCAGTCCTCAAGGAGGGCGACGTACTCGGCGTTGGCTATCGACCGCGGACGGGCACAGTCTTCTTCACACGCAACGGCCGCAAGCTCGAGGATGCCTTTATTGGCCTCAGTCGCTACAACCTCTTTCCCACGATCGGTGCTGATGGCCCTTGCAGCGTACATGTCAACCTCGGTCAGGCTGGCTTCGTCTTCATCGAGGCCAACGTCAAGAAGTGGGGTCTCGCTCCAAGCGTCGGAACTCTCGCTCCCCCTCCCGCCTATGGCAGCGAGCGTGGCAGCATCTTGCTCGACGTCGGTGGTGACGTCCGACCCGACACCGCCCCGTTCCCACTGCCAGGCACTCCAGGTGCTTCATCACCGCCTCCGATATCACGTCGCTCACATCGCCACCGTCGACCGAAGAGCACGTCCACCGCTCCTTCTGCCTCGTCGCCCCTCCGGAGAACACCATTATCCTCCATCCCCCAGGAGCCCCTCACGCCCCCTCCCCCGATCACGCCCATCACCGAGGAACCAGACGACAACGCTGCAGGACCTTCTAATGAGTCCAGATACCTCTCTCCGACTGATCTTCCATTCCACACACCTCCCAATCACGACCTCCCATTGTCACCTACGTTAGAGGCGGCGGACACCCAGGAAGACGAGGACCTTTCCTGCTCCTCGTCCTCGCGTTCTCAATCGCCCGCCAGCGAAAGTGCCGCAGGTGCGAGCAGCCTCTTTAGTACTCCTCGCCTACGGCGGGAATCGTTCACTCACTTCCTGGCCGCGACGCGACACACAGATTCCGAACCCTCCGTCCAGGTACATCCTCCGCCAGATTCGCCTCGCACCCCGAACCCGCCCACGCCTAACCAGCGTGATATTCATTTGCAGGCATTGTCGTCTGCTCCGCATGCAGCAGCCGACGGCTTGCCAGCTGACCACCCGGCATTTTCGACGCGAGACCCGCCAGCGTACTCCCCGCTAGATGCGTACGCATATGCCGAAGGGGTTCACATCGACCTACCTGCGGACGTTATCGCCGCTGCTTTGGAGGGCGGCTCCTTCCCTGCAAGTGCGATCGGACAAGGGTCAGGTTCGCGTTCGGAGAGACGCCGCTCGAGGAGGGAAAGACGATGAAGCTTGTGGACATAACTGCACCTACGGTCGTGGTCCGTGTTCAGCCTCCCATACCCAGCTTCTACTCACTGTCATGTTGTAGTTTAGAGTTGTGTAACTTTGCTAGTGGATGATGTTCTTATTTCGCTGTCCATCCCTCTCTTCTCCGTCACGCGACACGTCTTCTGGACGCTTTCGGTCTCCACATTTAATCCGGAATACGTACAAGTCTGCTCGTACAACCATTTATCTAGTGTATTTTGTAAATTTAGGTCGGGTGCCGACCAGTGCACTAAGTTGGAACAACGCGGGCGACCTTGTATCCTGCCAGACGATTAGGGAGTGATTTCCGGCTCAAGGCTCTAGTCGCTTGGGGTCTCTAGGGAACAACGACGCTCGCCTAATGTTGTTGAGCTTCAAGAACAGCATCAGGACACGTTCCAGACCGATTCCTCCTCCGCCGTGAGGGGGACAACCGATCCGGAAGCCATCCAGATACCCCTCCATGCTCTCGGGGTCAACACCTTTAGCACGCATTTGCTGAGAAAGGAATTCGGGGTCGTGGATACGTTGTGCGCCGGATAGTATCTCTTCGCCTCGCATGAAAAAGTCGTACGAGTTGGAAAGGGTCTGTTCACCGGATCAGAGGGGGTGCGGGAAATCGATCGAACGACTTACAGGGTCCTCAGGGTCCGGCATAGTATAGAACGGACGGAGGTCGAGGGGAAACTTGTCGATGATGAAGTAGTCTGTGTCATACTTGGCCTTGACAATGCGACCTAGTCTCTTTTCGTTTTCCGTGCTACAGGGAATCATTCGGGGCGGAGCGCGTGCATATAACATGATCGACCCACTTGATATCTTCTAGGAATCCCCGGTCCACGCCGTCCCCGACGAGGAGATCGACAGCCTCCCTGAACGTCAAGACTAGTGTCCCTTCTGGACCATCTCGCCACTTGAATTCTTCCGCTTCAAACTGTCTTCCCACTGTGGCAATCTCTTTCGCATACTGTTCCTTGAGACCGTGGAATATCGCTTTGAACATGCCATCGAGCAGATCGCGAACTTCATGATAGTGTTCTTCGATCGTCATCTCAAGATCGAGACCGACAAACTCGGTAAGGTGGCGGTGTGTGTTGGAGTCTTCGGCGCGGAAGACGGGTCCGATCTCATACACTCGCTCGAAATCGGCTGCGATGGCCATCTGCTTGGCCAACTGGGGAGATTGTGCCAGGTACGCGGTGCCTGGAACAGAGATTAGCTGACGAGTATGGACAACTGATTGAACGGACCTTTGAAATAGTCGACTTTGAAGACAGATGCACCCGATTCTGTCGCAGCACCTTGAAGCTTGGGACTGTGTATTTCGATAAATCCTTGGCTATTTAGATATGAACGGAACAAATCTCCGATGGCATGCTGGAGCTTGAAAATTGCTTGATTGGTCACCGTCTGCATGTGTGTCAAGATGGTAGATAACGCGAGGAATAGAACACTTGCTCGAAGATCAAAGACACGATTATTCAATCGAGTGTCAAGTAGAACTCTGTTAAACTGTCCTTCGACTTCAGGAGCGCTTTCCGACCGACTGGCATCGTCGAGAGAAAATGGCAATCTGCTCTCTACACCTGCCAAGAGCCACAACTGATTTTCTATGGTCAGCTTTGGTGTCCTCGATCCATAGCTATGGATTACGGACCTCGCAGATGTGAATCTCGATGTCATCTATTGTCGCGCTTTTGATAGGTTCGGGGCTCTTCTTCACGATGCCCTCGACGAGGACGATACTCTCGACGGAAAGTGAACCAGCCCACTTGACCATTTGTTTGCTGACCTGACCCTCGGTGACTTGCATCAACGCCTGGACAGAGTTGGTGCCTTGGCGTAGGTTGAGGAAGACCATTTTGTTCCCTTGAAGGCGCGATGTCTGGATACGAACTCTGAGAAACACTGGTTCGCCATCATTCTTCGCGCTTAATGTGGATATATCCGTGCGTTTTCTGCCTGGTCGCGATTGGGACTGGTGCAACGGAAGCTTGCCATACTTTTCGGCCGCAAAATCCTGCGAGTAGGATGTGAGAGTCAGCTGGCGAATGCGAGGGTGGATCAAACCTCGTCTGCAGCTGCTCGAGCCTGTTCGAGTTCCTTGGCCTTTGCGGCCTTTTCTGCCTTCTTTTTCGCCTTTTCAGCATCCTTGGCAGCTTTCTTGAGGGCACTTTTTGTGGGGCCATCGCCTGCTTCGGGTCTTTGGGCGCGCGTTTATGAGTGATCGATCAAAACGATCTGTGCTCACCTCTCTGTGATGCCATCGGCAGCATCGCTGGTGAGCCTGGTTCAGCAAAGACTATCTTGGATGAAGAGGAACATACCCTTGTTTACTGGACGTGTCGTCGGTCATGGTGACTCGATCTTATCTAGTGTGAGCCAACATATGTCGGGTAATTCCGGGCATAAATAACTCTTCCTTTGCAACGTCTCGAATTCATCTGCCCGTGATGCTGGCCACCAGCTCTGCTCGTCGTGCTCTCTCTCTCCTCCGCACCGCTTCTCCTCTCTCAACCTGGTCTGCCGTCCCTGCCGGCCCTCCAGACCCAATTCTCGGTCAGTATCTCTCCGTCGTGATCATACCTTCATATTCACTTTTTTACTAGGCATCAGCGAGGCCTTCAAAGCTGACAAGGACCCTCGCAAGATCAACTTGGGTGTCGGTGCCTACAGGGACGAAAATGGCAAACCATACGTCTTGAACGCCGTGAAAAAGGTTGTATTCTTTTTTGCTGCACGCTCGGAATCGGTTAACGTGCTGTCACATTTACTACAGGCAGAAGAGAAGATGGCCCTTGCAAAGCTAGACAAGGAGTATCTCCCTATCACCGGTCTCGCCTCCTTCGCTCAAAATGCTGCCAAGCTCGCCTACGGCGTGGACAGCGTACCACTCAACCAAAACTCGGTTCGTTGTATCGTGGCCACGTCACTCTGGAATGGCGTTAACTCGGACATGTAGATTGCGGTGACCCAGTCCATATCTGGGACGGGTGCGCTTAGAATTGGCGGTGCATTCCTCGCCAGACACTACCCAGGCCCTAAAATCATCTATCTTCCTACCCCTACTTGGGGCAACCACATTCCTTTGTTCAAAGACTCCGGCTTAGAAGTTCGCGCGTACAGGTACTTTGACAAGAAGACAGTCGGCCTTGACTTTGACGGACTTAAAGCGGACCTCAAGGTTCGTTTGAATTTCGAATGTGTCGCTTTTCCTCACGCAGTTTCCAGAACGCGCCAGAGGGTGCTATCGTGCTTTTGCATGCCTGCGCACATAATCCCACTGGGGTTGATCCCACGCAGGCGCAATGGGAGGAGCTTTCTGACATCCTTGCTGAAAAGAAACTGTTCCCGTTCTTTGACATGGCGTACCAGGGCTTCGCTTCCGGCTCGACGGCACGCGATGCCTTCGCCGTTCGTCACTTTGTGTCTCAAGGTCACAACGTAGCGCTATGCCAGTCGTTTGCCAAGAACATGGGGCTCTATGGCGAGCGTGTTGGCGCTTTCTCCCTCACCACTACGAGCGAGGAAGAGAAGAAGCGCGTCGATAGTCAGCTCAAAATTATCATTCGTCCCATGTACTCGAACCCACCCCTGCACGGCGCTCACATCGCCAACACGATCCTGTCAGACCCTCAGCTTTACCAAGAGTGGGAGAGCGAAGTCAAGGGCATGGCAGACCGTATTATCAACATGCGAGAAAGGCTCTACGAACTCTTGACCAATGGCTTCCAGACGCCTGGCTCCTGGGGGCATATCAAGAGCCAAATTGGCATGTTCAGGTGCGTGCCTTTCATGGATGAGTCGGTTCCGACGTAGCTCATGCTGTGTATTGTGTAGTTTCACCGGACTTCAGACTGAACAGTGCAAGGCCCTCGCTGAAAAAGCGCATATTTACATGACCATGGATGGCCGCATTTCGATGGCTGGACTGAATAGCAGCAACATTGAATACTTTGCGGAGAGTGTGGATGCCGCAGTTAGAGGAACCCTGTAGCGTATGCCGGTCGCGTGCTGATACCATATAGAAGCTCGTTTGCTTGTTTGGATGTAGTTTGAGTATAAAGGCGACTGCGACGTGTGCGAGCATCTCCGACCTCGTCCTCTGCATTCCAATCGTGATGCCAGACTTGCAATTCCCCGGCGCGTGGCCAGAGTCTCCGGTATGTCCTTGTCTCCTGCTCGATCCTCTCGCTCAACATCGTTAGCTACTCCTCGCCTCCCGTCCTCCATCCGTAAGCCCGCCAGATTGCTGGCGATGGTGGCTCTCATTTACCGTCTTCTAGGTCATGGACCTCCGAGCACCCCCGCTGGGCGACTCGCTCGAGGAAGCCTCCTTTCCTTCTCTCTCCGCGACTCGATTCGCGGAGAAGCCGCCTCCACTGCGAATCGTCGTCCCCCCGACGGAATATTGCCCCTTCAGCACTGACTTGACACTTCCGATCACACCTCTTTCCCTTCCCACTCCTGTCTCTTCATCTTGTTTCACCTTCAGTGATACGCAAGGGCTCGCGCACCAGAGCATGTCTGTCCCGCCAACCCCAGCCCCGCCCTTGTCATCGTGTCCGCAAGTTGCTGCTGTCGCTGACTTGGCTTCGCCGACTTCAAGCCAATTCTTGCTGATGCCTCCGACTCCGTGTGTGGAGCTTATGGACACTGAAACAGCAATCTGCGTCTCGCCCCTTGCAACACCCGACGCCGCGGAAGGGTCTAGTGAATCCGACGAACCCAAACACGCGAATCTTCGCCCTTGGGAGGTTTCTTCGTCTACTTGGCTTAGCGACCTCGGAGGTCATACGGAGACGGATCGCGTATTTCGGCAGAACCTACTTGGAATTCACTCGGTCGATACAGGCAGTAGCCCTGCATCGACACCAGCACTAAGCCCGAGTGTTGTGACCCCTTCCTTGCAAGTCTCCTCCGTCTTGGCGCACAACCTGCCGACCACTCTGGCCACATCACCGTCATCCTTGCCTCCTACGTCGCACGCGCGCACCATGTCCCCCCGGTCTTTTTCGCCAGCATGTTTGGTGTTGAAACCCACTGGTACGGATACGTTTCCATCGGCGCTGGACAGTTTGCAGGCATGGCGTGAGGGTGTCACGCCTGGCCTCCCTCTCTCCGAAGAACCTCGTTCACCACTTTCCGAGGACGTCCGGTGCTCCCCCTTGGCAGAGCTGGCACCAGAGACGCCCATCCATCCACCCCCGCCTCCTCACCAACCTGGTTCGCACCTCTTTCCTACCCCCCTCCCGCGCGTCTCAAAATCGCAGGCCTTTATCAAGCATGCCAAAATGCTCGGCGGACGGGTCAAACGGCTTGTCACGCGGCGAAACACGAACAAGCATCGCGATAGCATGGACAGAGGCGTCAATCTCAGGGTTATCACGAGCCAGGATAGCGAGAATGGCAGCGTGATTTTGATCACAGCCCCGCCGCCACCGTATGACGTCCGTCCACTCGTCTCGCATGGTCATACGGGAGACGGGCACGCGCGGTCGCGAACAGTATCTGAATACTCTTCCGCGGTCCAGGCAAGCACTATTGAGCATTCCACGACTGGCATAGCCGGGTCGGGTTCCAGACGCGGTAGCAGGAATCCTCTGCGTCGCTTTTCTTTTGCAGCGCTTTCGACCATAAAGAGATTTTAGCCCCTTTTCGTTGCATTTCGAGTTCTACGGTTACTCTGCTTTGAACAGTCTCCAGCTTCGTGAAGCCAGTCCTTTGAAAGTCACGGTGTCGCTCTCTAAGATCTACGTTTTGTAGGCTCCACTCATTTTGCATTCTACGCCTTGCCTCACACATTACGTCTTCACTGCACGCATCATGATCGTTGCCTCGTTTTGTATCGGTATCCAGTCAGTCATGATATTATGGTATATTAAAGTAACCGTCATAAATGTCGTTCATGGACCCGTATTCTCTATTCACCTTCGGCAGTGTTCCAAATGAGCTTCCGAGGACGGAATGTCTGTGTCCTTTTGTAAAGGAACAACTTGGACATTGACGGGGTCCCTTTCCGCAAATCGGAGCGTGGTCATGTATCCAATCTCTACCCTCTCCAATGCCTCTGACTTGAGATTTCGAAAGACACGACATGCCATCGCGCTTGTGAGCGCCACCGCGGGGACCAAGGGCGCTAATTGCAAGATGGGCGAAATATTGGAGGATAAAGCGACAGACGTGCGCGTAATGTTGATGCCGTTTGTCATCCTGCAAAGTGAGTCTTGACAACTCGAACCAAGATGACTGAGGGGAAGCTTACCCATAATACTTTTGGCCGCCCGTCAAGATTGCCCGTGAAAGATGAGGAAGCGTTTCTCCAGAGCACCTGGCTTTCCAGCTTTTCGCTTTCTTGATGGGATGAAACCTGAGAATTTTATAGCTGACGGCACCGTATACGAGTGCGTCGAAGAACACGGGCACGGTGAACGCTACGGCAATATAATTATTGGCGCTGACGTTCATGCAGTGCCCGGTGTTTGCGATTTGATAGTTGTCGTCCAACGGCCAACTAGCAGGAAGGATGACGGCGGAGGCGCCAACTGAAGCGATCCAAAGGGCCGTGAAAGCATGACAAACGAGTCTTTCCAGGGGAAAAACGGCATGGACGCGTTTGAGAAAGAGGTATGAAGAAGAAGCGGATGCCAAAATCCAGAATATGGAGTTGATCAACTGCAAGACTCCACAGTTTTGGACGGGACCGGCTACAGCAAACAGGATGAGTTTATTGCCGTACGCAGTCCACGCACTCGAAGGGTAACCCACCTTTTGCCAGTATCGACATGAGCGTCACAGCAAGCGCGCACGTCCTGATGGGGAAGATAAGAACAGCGAACAAGGTGTTGAGGGCAAACTACCTCGATGCAAAGTAAGCAAATAGTACTGGAGAAGGCCTGGCTGCTGTTCGAATGAGTTTGTAGTCGTCGGGTAGGCTGGAGAGGATATCCCATGATAACGCCTTTCAAGGTACCATGTCAGTGTTCATCTCGACGAGACACGGACTACGTACCCCAAACGTAACAAGATAAATATCTCTTGTTATCTCGTACTCGCTCGCAGAGGCGGGATCGAGGTAGTTGAGGTACACATTCGGGTTGAGGATAGGCTGGGAGTAGTTTCCGCTCATCTGTAGGGAGGGACAGAACACGGGTTGTTGAAAGAGCGCCACCGCATATCGAACGTCATTAGAATGGACACATGAGGCACTGCAGCCATGGCGGGTGGTCCACGGGATTGGACCCTTGGGACATGGATGACGATCCACCTACAGCATGCGCGACACAGCCAATGACTGTAAGGAGTGCGGACGGTTTCCTTGGTACTCACCAGCGCAAAGCCACTGGCAGTGGCGAATGCAACGTCCGGCCGCAGTTGAGGCAATCCATCAGAAACAATCCATTTATGGTCAGATACATTGCACCAGCTGACCAGAAACTTGAATGAACCCTCAAGGCACTGCAGGCTGTCAACTTTACTACAGATTTCACACTGGCATAGTACTACTATTGTGTATTGACTACCGATACACAAGCTTTTTGATTGAGATCAAAGCATAAAGTGCGAGTTATAAGGGTAACAATTTTCCGACCATTTGAACTAGTCCCCGATATGGTATAGTGTGACTACTCTCACGATCTAAGCGATACCGCCACGTAATTACAACTCATCCGCTGGCATCAGAATCCATGCCCACAAGTCACGATGTGATGTCACATCAGCGCCGTACCATGCCTTTTTTAGATAATCTCTTCACCGATAACGTTGATAGTGAACATTTCAGCCTCACCGGCATTGTACTGGCATGTCCAGCTCTCGTTGTCATTCTTGAAAAAGTTAAACACAGACTGTAGATTGTATGCTCTACCTGATTCCCATTTTTTCAGGTTTTTTGACGTATTGAAATACGTTGGTTCAAGTGACAGCAGTGGTTCAAGTGGCGGTGGATGACTGTAATGGCGAGTAATCATTTCGCATGCCAAATTAGATCTTCTCCACCGCCAGTGCCAGTGGTTGTGGAAAACAATCATGACCTCCCTGCAAGCCTGTGCTTTAACATTTGACATCCTCTATGCGTTGGTGGGTTCGCCATTTCATGTCTAGAGGAGTCCCGGCTTGATTGCGAATTCCAGGCTCTGCACCGTCGGTTCAATCAACATGAACCCTCTCTTTCTTGGAGCTTGCTCCCAGTATTCATAGTCCCTTTGCTTCCGACATGGGTCCTGGCCAACCACGCATTGTCTTTCCAAGCGGCCTTTCTGGCCACTTACTCTCTGTTTTTCACGACGCTCTTTACCTCGATTGTGGTATATCGTCTCTCGCCGTTGCACCCCCTAGCCAGTTACCCGGGCCCGATCATGTGCAAGATATCTCAGCTGTGGACAGTTGTCATTTACTCCCGTGGAAAGGCCCAGCATTACCGCAAACGATTACATGATCAATATGGCCCTATCGTCCGCATTGGTACGCCCCCATGCCTGTCAGCCTAGTTCGCAGTGATGATGGTTGTCAAGGTCCAAACGAACTATCTGTTACTGACAAAAATATGTTTCCCTACATCCTTGGCTCGCAAGGAATGCCGAAGGGACCCCGTAAGATTTACAAACATGACTATCGTGCCAGCTTTGGTCTCATCTCTGGTTTGACCAGTATTCGAGGGGAGGCGAATGACCCAAATGAGCACGAAGCAAATGGAAAATCTCAACCTGATTGGCACGCGCGACTTGCAGCGTCATGCAGTATTGCGGAAAGTTTGGAACAAAGCCTTCTCAGAAGCCCCTTTGAACGATTATGAGGAGCTGATGCTCCTGCGTGCTTACCAGCTTATTAATGCACTGAAGACGATCTGTAAAGAACAATCTGGAATTGCTTCCGTCGACATTGCTCCTTGGATTGGATACTTCACGTAAGTATTGTTTGCATACGGGTCCTCTTGCTTACCTTAGTTCAAGGTTCGATTTCATGGGGGACATGGCGTAAGTCGAACTCGCCCTTAGACCGTTTAAATCATTCTTATCCTCGAACCACCACTGATCTAGTTTCGGTGGTGGATTTGAGCTCATGCGGAACGGTGATAGCGAGCGACTCTTGCCCAACATGGCAAGATCACTCTAGTTAGTTCACGTCCTTTCTTGTGATCATGCTTTCACCACTCCGCTAGTTATGCTTCTCTGTGTCAAGCTGTCCCATGGTTTTCGCCTATAATGCGCCAGCTTCCCTACTTCGGTGCCCCTATGCGTGCTCTTGGAGCGTTTGGTTATCAGCGAGCCAAGATGCGATATGAACGAGAACCAGAAAGGAAGGATCTTTTCTACCACTTGGTGATGTTTTCTTCTTATGTTTATAGCTATGCTTTACTGAGCGCTGAATCCAGATCGCAGCCTACTACGCCGATTCACAGGAGTCACCTCTCCCATTCATGGTTTCGAACTCGCTTCTTGCCATCGTAGCAGGTTCAGACACAACTTCCACAGTATTAAAAAACACTGTATTCTATTTGCTCGCGAACCCCGCCTACTATGCGCGTGTACGTGAAGAGATAGATGCAGCGTTCCCGCCAACGGAGACAAGCCCCTTGGACACTCAAATCTTGCCTAGTCTCCCTCTTTTGAATGCAGTCATGTACGTGCTGTCCAGTGTTCTGTCAGAGAAGGCTGCCGATTCATCATTCTTGTATGGTCACATTAGCAATGAGGTCCTGCGTCTCCAACCCCCGGTCCAAACCGGCCTCCAACGTGCACCTGCCAGGGGCAGTGGAGGAAAACTGATCGGATCTCAGTACGAGATTCTAGCCCAACTGTATGGCACCTGACACTCACATGTTGTCCAGCTACTTCAAAGAGGGCACGCAGCTCCAAGTACCCCCTTACGTATTGCATCGCGATCCGAGGTATTTCTTTCCACGGCCAGACGAATTTTGGCCAGATAGATGGCTTTCCGATGCTTCCGACTCGCAAGATTTCGTGTTGGACCGTAGTGCGTTCATACCATTTTCTATGGGGCCAGCGAACTGCGTGGGCAAGTCACTGGCGATGCTTGAACTGAGGGCCGTTGTGACCTTGCTTATCATGCATTTCGACATGGAATTCGACGATGGCTTTACTCCCACGACTTGGATAGACTCCCTGAAGGATCATTTTGTCTTGGAGACCGGAGAGCTTATGGTTAAATTGCGGCCGAGGAGACGCGCGAGTTTAGAGTGACGGGCTACATGATAGGGTGTACGATATATATATTACTGAGTTGTACTTCTTGCATGACACGACGGTCACTGTTAGTTAGATATCAAGATCCTCGTCGGGATCATCATCGTCGATGTCATCAGCCGAGTCTGGTTCATAGAAGATTGCTCCGCTCATAGATGGAACTGAAGACTGCAGTTTGCCTGTAATAGGTTACATTTACATTTTGATCTGCAACACGAGCAGATCCGACCTTCGTGGGCATAGGGCAAAGGAACCTGTGCTCTTGCCTTCTCTTGGGCTGAAGTAAGGTTTAGGTTGAAAGAGACAGCCTGGTTCGTATCGCGTGGCTTCTGAAATGTCGTAAGATCGTGACCGACGCTAGAGCAAAGCGACAAACCTGGTCAGGCGATCTCGTTCGAGACCAAATGCTCTTCAGGCTATCCAGTTTCTGAAGCTGGTCGGGGCTGAGACCATTCCACGCTTCAATCGCCCGTTCGATGCCGCGTCTACGTCCTTCGCTGGCTACGCCCCTCACTATCAGCTCCACGACAAACTCTGATGTATCTGTCCCTCCCCCGGAGCATGTGCCGCTCCCCTCGGGTCCATAGACGAGGGCCTCGCTTTCACGAAGTCGTTCGGACAACGGAATGAAGATGGTCCAAAACTTTTCCGCTGGCCCTGCGGGTGGCGGTAGCGTGAGGTACGAGGATGCGATGTGGGCAAGCAGAGACGAGGGGTGCGCAATCATGTGCGTCAGGGTTGCCGAAAGGCGGGTTTGCGTCAATATCGGGAGTAGAGGACAGTGAAGAAGATGTAGGATCAGCACGGACGGCTCTGCCGCACAACATGATAAGCACTGGAAAGCTACGCGATATGCTGGTGTGTACGCACCCGAACGGGAGGTGATCAGGCCGAGGAGGGTTTTTATGAACTTGTACGCCTGGGAGTCTGACGCGAGATCTGCGGCGAGGGTGTCGACAGAGTCGATGATCACATGAAGTGATCCTGGGGGGGCTGTTTGCGATGAGCATGGCTTGCATCCCCCTGAAAAGTTTACTGACCTGAACGAACGGCGGCCAGGATTTCATCTCGCGTATCATGTGTTTCGTTGTATCTAGGAACTTGTTCAATATGGTCAAACACTCTGAGTGATGCATTCAAAGTGTTTGGCCAATCTGCGATCAGCGATGATGGAGGATAAAGAAGGCAGAACAGCAAGGTTTGTGCTGGGCGTTTTGCGGGTTGGATGAGGGTGCGTAGCACAGGTAAGCACGTCTGTGAGGCGGAGGACTGAACGAGAATCAGAGGTTGGTGTGGGCGCGAGCCGCTTGGGTCGGTGACGATCGAAGGAAGCAGGGACATCGTGCATTCGAGACGCGGATGATTCAACAGGGGTAGAAACAGATTCAACTAGACGAGTCCTTTCTCTGGTCACTCTCCCATCGGGCTCTCTCCAAGCTCATTGCGTCTACCCTCCAGCCAAGAATGCCAACTTTACCAACCTGTTTCTCCGCCGGCAAAAATCCCAAGTCACGCAAGCAGTAGTATTTATAGTCGAGGAGAGGGGTAGCTGAGGCTTTGAGAACCTTGACCTGCTTTGTCGCCGTGAAAACATGGCGAGCTGCGAATGCCAGGATGTCCTGCTGCACGTTCGATTTGCGATAGCGTTCCTCCACAAAGAAATGCCGGATGGTTGCAACCTCGCGTGTGCCTTTGGAGTAGAAATCTTCGGCCTTGCCTGTAAGAATATGGCCCTTGTCGGTTTTCGTCACAAAAGCCTTGCTTGATTCTGAGTCGTTCGAGGCGTCAATGGCAATGAGGCCAACGAACTTGCCGCCGAATTCAAGAATGAAAAGACAGGAAGAAAGTGAGCGAGCATAGTACTTCTGCAGGTCCGCAAAATCAGGCCGATGCATGAGGTCGGTTGCGGCATCTTCAAAGTACGGACGATTGAGCCTAAAAGACAAGTTGGTACATGAAGGTGGTCAACGGCAGGGACGTACCAATCGATTGCGAACAGTACTGGAACACCCCAGCAACCGAAAGCTGGTAACGGTAATAACCACCCCAGCCAGCCATACTCTGGTCTCGGCCACCAACTCAGCAGCTGAATCATGATACACGATAACCCGACCCATATGCTCAGAGTCAGTGGATGGAATGCAGCTGGCACAAAGGACAGTCAGTATTTGTTTTTCGTCGTGGGGAAACAACTGTGGTCTACTTTTTCTGTTAGCGACGGCAAGTCCCTCCATAGCGGCCAACCCCAACGTGAACTTGACAAATTTTTCATCGCCGGGCTCGTACGTGCGAATGACTGCCTTGGGCTCGACCATCGTTCACCTGAAGAAGTTGTCTGGAGGATTCACACAGCATTCTGGCGTTTAGACTATTATGCGCACGTTCGCAAGTCATACCGCGCGAACGCATGCAAGTGAATTCCCACATCTAACCTTCAGTCGACCGACTTGGAGGCATATCTTGATGACATCCAGCCAAGTTGTTGGGCATGACCTAATGCACTCGTCTTCGTCAATGTTCGTACAGACAGCGAGTAAATAAAGGGACGTTGTAGGTATGCACACCGTGAGCTAAGGAAACAGAGCAAGGAAAAGCCAGAGGGAAAGAAGAATACAGTAATTTCTACATCTATTTCTTCTTGGCGGCCTTCTCAGCGGATTTGGTAACTGGGAAAGAGTGAGTACGCCGGTCGACGCCAGATATCGAGAACCTCACCTTTTCCACCAGACTTATCAGTCTTCTCAACGGATTTGATGACACCAACGGCAACGGTTTGTCTCATATCACGGACGGCGAATCGCCCAAGAGGTGGGTACTCGTTGTAGGACTCAACACACATAGGCTTGGAAGGAACAAGCTTGACAATGCAGGCATCACCTGACTTGACAAACTTGGGGGACTGCTCAAGGGACTTGCCGCTCCGACGGTCGATCTTCTCAATGAGTTCAGCGAACTTGCAGGCGATGTGGGCAGTGTGGCAGTCGAGCACAGGGGCGTAACCAGCACCAATCTGACCGGGGTGGTTGAGGACGATGACCTGAGCGTTGAAGGATGCAGCCTCCTTCGCAGGGTCATTCTTGGAGTCAGAGGCGACGTTCCCGCGGCGGATATCCTTGACCGAGACGTTCCTGCGAACAGATGATCATTGAGGAACAGTAGTCTCGAGGGGTGATTGACATACTTCACGTTAAAACCGACGTTGTCACCAGGAAGACCCTGTTCGAGTTGTTCGTGGTGCATCTCAACGGACTTGACTTCAGTGGTCACGTTGGTAGGCGCAAAAGTAACGACCATTCCGGCTTTGATGACACCAGTCTCAACACGACCGACAGGCACAGTTCCAATACCACCGATCTTGTAGACATCCTGGAGTGGAAGACGAAGGGGCTTGTCGGAGGGACGAACAGGAGGCTCAATGGCATCAATGGCATCAAGGAGCGTCTTGCCCTTGACGGCACCGCCCTTCACCTCCTTGGTCCATCCTTTGTACCAGGGCATGCTATTTCAATGCTCTAAGTATGCGCGAAGCCAATCTAATGATAACACTTACTTGCTGGACTCCTCCAACATGTTGTCACCATGCCAGCCAGAGATGGGCACGAAAGCGACAGCCTTGGGGTTGTAGCCGACCTTCTTGATGAAGGTTGAGGTTTCCTTGACGATTTCGTTAAAGCGGTCCTCGCTCCACTGTTGAAAATACACGTCAGACGACATTCATCAAGGGATAATAGACAACGCACCTTGGTCGTGTCCATCTTGTTTACAGCGACGATGAGCTGACGCACACCGAGGGTGAACGCCAGGAGAGCGTGCTCACGGGTCTGACCATCCTTGGAGATACCAGCCTCGAACTCACCGGTACCACCGGCGATGATGAGGATGGCACAATCGGCCTGGGAAGTACCAGTAATCATGTTTTTGATGAAATCTCGGTGCCCTGGGGCATCGATAACCTGACGATCGGCGTGAGAGGGGACGTAAGTGCTGGAAGAGCAACGACATACAGTGACCATGTATTTGGGAGTCTCGAATTTCCAGAGGGCGATATCGATGGTTATACCACGCTCGCGCTCAGCCTTGAGCTTGTCGAGCACCCATGCTAGTCGTTCCATCAGCGATCTGTCACATCGATCGTAACTGATTGACGGCTCACCGTATTTGAAGGAGCCCTTTCCAAGTTCGGCGGCTTCCTTCTCGAATTTTTCAATGGTACGTTTGTCGATACCACCGCACTTGTAGATCAAGTGACCAGTAGTGGTGGATTTGCCGGAATCGACGTGACCGATGACTGCGATGACTTGATCAGGGGAGGCGTCGACGATGAGAGGTGATACTCACCGACGACGTTAACATGGATCTTTTCCTTTCCCATTTTGAAGAGTTTCTAGGAGGAGATCAGTATGGAATGAGGGCGATCGTAAAATCAGACGACAAGAGCGATGGCGCAGATAAGAATCGCTCACGAGAGAGCGCGTGGATGACGAGAGATGAAAGATGGATAGGATGATACTCACTTAAGTGTACAGAAAGAAAGAAAAAATGCGGAGAGGAAAGGGGATGTGGTGGTACGAAAGAAAGAAAGGCTGGCCAGATGTTTGCTGATAGTTATACCCCCTTCCGCTCCGAAAATTTTTATCGATTTTGAATCGATGTGATTCGACTGATATGCCGTCAACTCCGCCCGGCGCCGGCCAAGCAAACTTCTAACTCCGCGGCCGGTCGCTGAATCACTCGACCGCATACAGTTCCTCTATTGTTTAGGTTGCTATACAGGTATCGATACATGCATCGGCGACAGCGCCCGAGTGAAAAGACATTGTCGCTTGACAGGGTGGGATCGCTGGTGATAGATGAGGGCATAAAAGGGGAGGCCGAAGGGAAGAATCTGTGGCTTAACCGTGACAAAGCCGATTACCCTGTCTGTGAAATTTAGAAGATGAGCTGAAGCCGAACCTCGTTCCTCTCGATCAGGTGACGCGTGCAGGGAATGCGCTCGGTTGTGGTGTGATTTGTGGTGGTTTTCCATATGGCTTCTTCATTCCCCAGCCATCGTGACCGCTCAGGAAACGACACCGGAGAATGCTTTCGAACGTCGGTCTTGCGTCGACTTCCACCTGCAAACAAGCCATCACGAGTGCTGCTGCGTCCCCGAGGGAACCGCCTCCGTCCTGCTCTTCTCCCTCTTGTGCCTTCTCATCGCCACACCGATCGTCTAATGCGATCGATGCCTTCGCGAACGGTGAATTCAAGCCCTCCTGTGCTTCAGCTGCAGTTAAAAATGGACACTCCCCAACCAGGAGGACGTAGGCCACGACCCCGAACGCCCACACATCCTGTTCTTTTCCATAATACCGCTCCCCTCGTAGGATCTCTGGTCCGGCATAGTCCAGCCTTGTCAGGAGTTCATGTTCAAGACTGGCCGGTTTAAAAATGGAGTAAACTCACGTCCCACTAAACGTATCCCATCCAGTATTCTTAATAAGTCCCGAGCTACCAAAGTCTATGAGAACGCAGAGACCATCTGGGCCGAGAACCACGTTCTCGTCCTTCACATCGCGGTGAACTGCGTACATCTGTCAAACGCTCATTGCATGGGCATTGGAATAGCACATACCAATCCCTCGGTCGTGTAGGAAACATAGAGCATCAGCTAGTTGACCAAGATAGCCCCGAATAGAGGCAGGGGGGAGACCTTCTGGATACGCTTCTACCAAGTCAAAAAGATCCGTGGGAGGGCAGGGATCGTTCGGAAGATGCTCAGGAGATGTGGATGGCAAAACGAGGTAGTAGTAGTGATTGTCTTCAAAAAAGTCTAATAGTGGGCATATATTCGGGTGACCCTTGACCACCTTGCCCTCCTCCCAATCGAGGGTGCATGGAGGTGATATTGAATGATGATGTCGTCGCGGATCCCATGGACGGGAAGGAGGCAGGGTGTACGACGTCGACGATATCAACGACATCACATAGATCTCTATCGGAATCGTTCCATATTCATGGTGCCGTTTCCAGCAATCCGCAAGAATACGTGTCTTGATTATTTGCTTGATGACCAGGGGTGGCTACTACATGGTGAGGAACAGTTTACGTAGCGTGAACAAGCAGCTTCTCACCCCAAGAGTGCCATCCGACCTGTACTCTCGAGCTCTTTTGACTAAACCGTATGCACCTCGACCGATTTCTCGTTCGATGAAGAAATCTGAAATGGTTTTCCCATCCGGAAGCATCCGTCCATCGGACGTTGGTATTGAAGATTTAGTGCTGACGACAGATGACAACATATTTCCAGCACTGCCGGATCGACGAAGAATTTGTGGCATAGCTGGGGGCGGTGAAGGTGGATCGATTGGGGCTATAGATACACGACCTGCGATGAGAGAGACGCGTTGCTGCGATGACCGCCTACGGGGACGGGGAAGCGTCGGAGAACGGGGTGGTAATAAGCGATTCGCTTCGGATTGAAAAGGAGTAAGATACGGCAAGGCTTCTAGTGGGGAACGTGGGTGCGCGCGCAAAGGTGAGGCAGACACCGGCGAGTCCGTGAATTCTGACGGAGGCGGGATGCTAGATTCCAAAACAAGGGGAGGTGGCTCGTGGGGCGGAGTACTGAGGGAAGACCGTCCTGGAGGCTTTATAGATATGCATCTTGGAAGATCAATGGATAACGTTGACTTGTCGAGAGAGGTGATGTTGGATGGACTTGGAGGACGGTTGTCACTAGAGTTCCAGTCGAAGCCACGTCCGATGCGAGTGACCCCCCAGCTATTGCCTACACTAGCTGCTCTATAAAGCATCGGCGGCGCGGGAGCCAGCCAGTCATTGTCATCGAAGTTGACATCGAGGGGAGACTCTGCGATCATAAAGGGGAACTGAACGGGGCTGGCAGATTGAGGATTCAAGTGGGGATTGGCGTGAACAGAGTACTGTGGGGACAGTTTATGACTGTGGAGCACAGAATAAGCACTGCCAATCACGACCTCCACAGTCCACCTTCACACGGCGTTTGCCACAGCGGCTGTGCTCCAGGTGGGTAATGGTCCACGGACGCTCTCGTCAGTGGAGCTTCAAGGGTTGGTCAAACGCGCTAATCGGCCGCGCGCGCAGCGAACCCCTTGGGGAAGATGAACGAGTAAAGTTTCTTCAAGTTGCGCAAGGCGCTAGATCGGCCAGGGGTCCTGACACAGCCACTTGTGTTGACGTGTGTTTGTCTCTTCCTCCTCACATCAGGGTGCTCTCGTTGCCGTGCCCATCCAGATCGTCGTCCTCTCCCCGCTAAGAAAACGTGAGTATACTCCCCCAGAACCTCGCATTGGACGTCACATCCTATTCCGAGAGCCCCGAGTATTGGAAAGAGGCGTAGAGGGTGGATGCATTATTGGAGACGTGGATGACAGACCGTATGCTGATATACTTGTCTTCAGTCCGCCATGGCCGTCAAGATCCCCATCATCAAAAAACGCACCAAGCACTTCAAGTCCGTGTCCTCCTTCTGATTTCGTGCAGACCCTTGACATCCCTTACAGGCGCCACCAGTCCGATCGTTACCACAGTGTCAAGGAGGCATGGCGAAAACCCAAGGGTATCGACAACAGAGTGAGACGTCGTTTCAAGGGACAGCTCCCAATGCCCAAGATAGGTTACGGGAGCAACAAAAAGGTAGCAATCTCGTCTCTTGAGTCAATGTTTGGCTGCTTATCCTTCATATAGACTCGTCACCTACTTCCCAACGGCTACAAGAAGTTCCTTGTCAGCAATGTCAAGGAAGTGGACATCCTCCTTATGCACAACAAAAGCTACGCTGCAGAGATTGCTCACAACGTCAGCAGCCGGAACCGCACGCTCATTCTCGAGCGGTACGTCACTCCATCACGTCTCCTGACCGTTAGTGACCTCGTTTCAGGGCCAAGGCTCTTGGTGTCAAGGTGACGAATCCTGCCGCACGTCTGCGGTCAGAGGAGTAGTTTATTGTCGCGTTTTTTCTCGTCACATGTATCCACCTATTGCATATGTTGGAGATAGTACGCTATGCTCTAATGAAAAGCATATGAACCACGACTTGTCCTTTGAGTGTACCATTTCCTAATGCAGGCGGCTCTCCTCCGCTTCTTTCGCAGACCCGCATCTTTGAAGGAGAACATGAGTGGCACAAGGCGAGTACACTCTCTGGACCCGACTCTCCATCCAACTTACCTCGTCTAGTGCAGACCTGCAGAGCATGCCGGGTCCTGGTATGAGAGCGATGGTAGATCTCGTGCACCATACGGACACTCTTCACACCACGAATGATTCGTCACAGCGCAGGTATTAGGTGACCAATTGGGTGGATGGCTAGCTGCCGTGCAACCCACAGATTTCACACCTCCTATCGCAGGATGCAGAGCAATCATTGCGCCGTTCGTCTGCATTACAGTCATATCCACCATCAGGCATCTGACCATGCATTCTGCAGACACGCCGGCTACATGTGGTCCGGGCGTGCTGCCGCCTGGGCATATAGGTGCATCGAAACCACAGGAATGTGAGTGTCTTGTGATCTTGGACAACCTCGGTCTCATGCATGTCACTCAAGCAAGCGGGTCTTCATTCTCGGCCCTGCGCATCATGTCCACCTGAGTCGCTGCGATGTTTCTGGTTGTGATTATTATTCCACTCCATTGGGAAAGCTACGCATTGACAAGGAGAGTGAGTTACCACAAGGGGATTTCATTGCTTGGTACAGATCATGACATCCTCCTCAGCCGTAGAAGACCTGAAGAGCACAGGCAAATTTGGAACGATGTCGATTGACACGGACAAGGACGAACACAGCATCGAGATGCATCTTCCATACGTGTATCAGATATTCAAAGAGTTAGTTCACCTCTCTGCTCCTTAGCGCACTAACTCGTATCGTATTAGTTCCGATATCGCGGTGGTACCAATTCTTGTTGGTTCCATCAATCAATCTCAGCAGAAAGTATATGGAGGCATTCTCGCACCTTATTTCGCCGATCCAGAAAACTTCTTTGTGATTTCGAGCGATTTCTGTCATTGGTGAGCTTCTCTAATCGTAGCAGTGGCTCTCCTAACTGATTATCTATAGGGGTAGATCGTACGGATATACCTTCTACTATCCAGAGCCGCTCCCTAGCGACGTACCTGGCATTTATCTCAAGAACCATGGCACTCAACAGAAAGCATCGCAGAGGCCGATATACGATTCGATACACGATCTAGATCATGAAGCCATGGACATTTTGTCCCTATCCCCGTCGTCCGAGGAGGACTTGCCTGCGGTGGATTCGCACATGAAGTTCTTGGAATACTTAGATCGGACGGGCAACACCATCTGTGGGAGGAAGCCAATCGGCGTGCTCCTTGGCATGCTTTCCGAGATCGAGAAAGCGGGAAGGAAGGCGAAGCTGCAGTTCGTACGCTACGAGCAGAGCAGCAAGTGCTCCAGTGTTACGGGCTCTAGCGTGAGCTACGCGAGCGCATACATCTCGTTGCCGTAGAGACCTTCCGAATTGCAATGTAATTTTATACGCATATATCGAAATGAAGCAATGGATTCCTTTCTATGATGATGCTCCGCCTACTCTAAGCCTCACAACCTGTTGGAGTGGATCTGCGGTCCAAACGTGTCATCCTCTTCTCCCTCTGTGCCTGGCACTCCAACGTCATGAACAACCTATCGGCAAACGTCGTGAAGGTAAATCTTCAGTATTTTTAAAGGGAACACACCTTTCCGGTGACATCGTCAACTATGATATCCTCGAAACCCCAGTCTCTCAATGTTGTTTGATCGCTCAAATGCGCCGAAGAAGCCAATAATACCGCTTCCCAAGCCTCCTTCCCACTAGCAGCATCCTGTTTGCGAGTAAACTGAGACAGCGTACTGCAGCCGACGCGGAGCGGCAGCTCTGGTTTCTCAAGCAGATGTCGGCACATCGCGATGACTGACGCTGCGTGTGAGAAAAGTAAGATATGCTTGTGATGGCACATGTCCGATCGCGTCTCGATCTGGTGCACGAGGCGGATCAGCACATCGGCCATCCGAGCGTGGATGCCGTCAACGTCTTCGCCCCTACGCGGGGGGAGCCAGATGGAGCTCCAGCGAGGATCGATCACGACCGTGTTCCAGGACGGGCTGATCTCGGGTAACAGCGCTCGCAATTCAACGGCACTTTTTGGACGAGGGAACAGGCCTGTTCCCGGGGCGACGGGGGAGTACCATTCCGATAATCCTGCACGCGTCCGTTAGAAACCAGAAGGCATCATAAGCAGGGGTCAGACCGTGCTCGATGTAGATCGGGAGAGATAGGCGTTCAGCGACTGGCTTGGAGGTTTGGAGGCAACGATCTATACATGGCATGAGCGCGTTCACAGATTGGATATGACACAAAGGGTCCGCTTACAATAGGGAGAGCTAAAGATCGCACTTGGTTGCTTGTCTTCGGGGAGCGACTCTAGGTACGAAGCCAATTCCGCGGCTTGAGCCTGCGAAGTGGCATTCAGAACCTAGTAGCGGCGTAGAAAATGGTTAATCCTACTTCTCCGTGTGCAGCTAGAGGGATATCCCGGGCAAGACCTGTCGGGGACGTCCTACAAATGGTTCTTCTGTGACATGCTGGCGACAGCACCACAGCCCTCTTAGACTGACCAGTTTGATGTCACCCAATTAGCTCTAAAGCCTGCAGGTAACGTGCTTGGGATTCAGAGTTGGAGTTCTAGCGATGGAGTATCACAGACTTACCATGCCTTGCGATATAAATCGTCTCTATCATGGATGACTGTGAGTGATTGATATCGTCCAAATCAGCAACATCACGGTCCACCAAGCATGTGCGTCAAAGATCCTGCCACGACGCTCATGACTGGCTGTCGAAAAAAATTCGCTGACAGCAGGATTTGAACCTACGCGGGCAATGCCCAAGTGATGATTGTGGATTCAAATCACTCGCCTTAACGACTCGGCCATATCAGCTTATCAACAGGCTGCGCAAGATGAAGATGTGGCGTGCTCTCGGAAAAAGACCGCGGCAAACCTCACATCTTGTTTTACAGCGCGCACACATCACCAACCACCGAACATAATTACTGGCCGTTCCTTTTTGGTCTTTTTTCTCTACTTATTGGCTGCCTGGGAGCAGCACGGGATATTCATGGATTCACTCATCCCATTCACGACGTCGGGATCCCTGGTAGATTGTGTGGACAGTACGTCTACCGAGTCAAATACACGCCAAGCCAACATCCTGAGGCCATCACTTTGCCCTCCCCGTTTGTGACACTTTGGCTTAGGAAAGATGCTGGTGGTCCTCAGAGACGGTCGAAAGTTGCATGGTGTATTGCGCTCCTACGATCAATTTGGTGAGCCGGTGACTCATGTCTAGTGTTCATCGCAGACCCTGAGCGTTTGACATAGCAAACCTTGTACTTGAAGATACTGTCGAACGAATATACCATGGTAACGCATTTGCAGAGCACTGGCACGGTCTCTTCCTTATTCGAGGGGAGAATGTGGTATTATTGGGGGAAATCGTGCGTCGCACAACGCATCCGCAAGTTCATTCGGTTTACTAATGTCTGTGCAGGACCTCGATCAAGAGGACGATGTCCCATTACGACAAGTAGATTATCAGGTTTTGGACCCGTATCACAAGGGCGACATTGCCAACAAGAAAGTTCGCGAGGATTTCAAGGCCAAGGTTTTGTATGAACAAAAGGGCTTCTGTAAAGAGGGAGGCGAGGGGGATGGGTATTGATGGGGCACATCTGTTACACATCAAGCTCTTTAACAAGTTGTATATTCTGCTAGTATATCACTGCAGTGTCCAGTGCAGGAACAATTAGGGTACAATATTACGCGAAGCTATGATGTCCGTTTTTTTCCCCTTTCTAAAACATGGCTTGTAGAATGGGGTTTCTCAGCTCCATTAAGCTGAACTTCGGGATTTGCGGGAGCTTGCAAAGTACCGGTTGGCTGTGGATATAGTATGTCTTCAATGGATTTCCGTATCTCGCGTTCGCGTGTGGTAAGTTTGAGCAGGATCCCCTCTTTTGTCTCCTTGTCAAAGGAGACTTCTGCGGCACGCAGCTTCTGCCATCTTTAAAAATATCAACTAAAAGAGCAAGGAACATAGGGTAGAAACTTACCCTGCGTGGCGCTCACATTTTTTCTTCCCTGTACACCACCACTCTCCATGTGTGGCGGATGCAGTGTCGAGTACCATAGCATCGTCTCCCGACTCTACCTTGACTCGCTCCTCTTCATAGCTTTCCACCACCTCCGAACCAAAGTCTGCCCATTCCTCTTCGCCAAAGCAGAGTCTCTGATCCCATCCGCATTCATCTACTTTTCCTGCCCTCTCAGAAGCAAGCTGAACCACTTTTTCGCGCCACATCACCATGTCCAATTCACGTTTCATGAATTCGCGCTCCTTGACCACTTCCTCGAGGCGTGCATTTAAGCAAGCAACTTCGCGTTTGGCCCTTCGTTTCGCTGCGGAGTCGATAGCCTGGGATTCCAAATCATCGCTGTGGACACCCGGACCTGTCCCATTCATCTCGGCACAGACTACCACACCCTCTCGTTTCGTAGCATTTTTGACGCTTTCCCATAGGAGATCGCGTGCACCACCCGCTGTCTCCCATTTGATAATGTGTGCCTGCATATACTTTATGCCACAATCATCAGAGCAATATTTCGAGAACGCGCCACGCGACGGCTTGTGACACGCTCCAGGTGAGGAAGGGTTCTCGTGTTGGAGTCCAAAGAGACACCGCCGTTTCCACGTCGTCCGCATATGCGGATGTTCTAAGATGATGTGTATGACTCAACGGGTTACCGAAAGCGTGTAGGATCGCAGACACCTACTTTGAATGCACGGGGGACATATAAACTGATCAACAAGATCAATTTCTAAGTCTGGCATATTGACGCATACTGTATGGAACCATTCGTCACAGCTGAGAACCCATATTAATGTTTCGGTTGCATGCCAACAACCTTTTAGGACCTTACTCACCGATCGCACGCGATCATCATTCGGTCTTCGTCATACCGTGTCTTGCATACGCAGTACAGTTTGTCGTCCTCTTTGTCGCTCTGATCTACTTCTGGCTCTGGAGCAACATCATCCAGGACGCCTGGGATGACAGAGGTAGAACGCGACCGAGCATTGACATTTACTACGCCTTTGGGAATGGCAGCTTTAGAAGGGGCATCCGCTACGTTGGGCTTAACCTTGGGTTTTGGAGTGGGTTTGACCCGCGGTTTAGGTGGTTTCGGCTTGGCGGCGGGCTAAACGAAAAAAAAGCCTCAAAACTGGCTAGTCGCGTAACGAAACGTGAGATACATACTTTTGACGTCCCTTCCTTCTTCTTTTTGCTTCCTGTCGACGTCGTAGCAGCCAAAGTGGGCTTGTCCTTTTCAGTTTTCTTACTGCGCGCTGCTGGAGGGGGCATAGACGCGCGGTCTTTCTCTTCGTCTGTCACAAAGGGACCCTTGAGTACAGGTTGCGAAGACGGCATCATCGATACGCCAATAGAAGCTCCAATCGAGCCCTGTTCGGCATCTACACTGACAACTCCTGTGATCGGTACAGGAGATTTGGAGGCAGTTTGCGTCTTGGGGATCACTGGTGCGGGGCGAACAGGGCGGTCTTCCACGAGGCTCAAAAGTTCTTCTTCTACATCCATCATAGTTTGCTCTGAGACTGGTGGTTCTCGTTGGAGGCGGCAGTCTGGTTCAGAAGATGGGCGAGGATTAGGTTCTGGTTGAGATAGTGGGGAGATGGGCATGTATCCCGGAAGGGAATCGAGCTCATGTTCAGCGGGTAGAGGTATGGGAGAGGGCTGTAGCGAGGGGGTCCCACTCGGATTTTCCGGAACGCAGGTATGAGTCGAGTATGCTGGTATTCCTTGCTCCCTGGCTAGCACAGGCTGAACTGAATCCAGAGACGGTTGGCGAGTGCGCGAAGTAGCACTAAGGTTACCGTCCGGAACCTCTGGCATCAACTCTGCGTTGTCTATTACTGCTGGCTCGGTAACGATTGGATCACAGGTCATGTGGGGGACGCTGGGGTTCGCATCTACCTGTATCTCGGAACATTCGGGCTGAAGCGCAGATTGCGTCTCAAGATCAGGGACGGGAGAAGCTGGGAGGCGGGGGCTGGGAGAGTACGGATGCGAGATGTGGGCAGAGTGTGCTCGAGGCTGAGACTGCGTTGGAATCGGTAGTGATGGCCGGAGATCGGGGCGGATTTCTTTGACGGGTGTTTGCAAGCTCGCTGAGGGTTCCAAAGTTGGAGGACGAGATGGCTGCGACTTGGAGAAAGGAGAGGCGGGTACTAATATGCTGGTGGTGAGACAGTACAAAAGACAAAATGTGGCAACACACTTCTTCCCCCGGTATCCTGCTGCAACACCGTTATCCTACCTTCCTTGGTAGATCGCTCGCCATGCCGACTTTCACTGGGTCCTGACCATATATACTCTTCCATGGGGCCGGGCACGATGCCTGGATTGCGTACCGGCGAGACGCGTTGAGGTGCCTCGCGGACTGTCGAAGGCTCTTCCCAAACGCGGATTGGATGACGCTCGGGATGTTGACTGGGTGAGTCAGTGGCCCTGACGGGTATGCCCATACTGTCTGTCGTGGGGTCGACTAATGATGGACGCGCTCGTACCCGTTCTCGAGGAAACATGGTCTCTTGAGTCTCTACGTTGTGGGACAGAGCCTTTACTTGATGTCTATCATCGTCCAAAGAAAAGGCCCGCACTGAGAGGGGAGATAATTTGGGTGGCTCATGCTTAGCCCATTCGGGGTGTGACTCGGAGGGCAGCCGGTCGGTGGACAAGTCACGTCGGGGCGTGTGGTAGGTTGAGAAATCGGGCCTGATGGAAGGGGATGAGTCACTGGAGAGTACTTGGATACCGCCTGCCATCCTTGGACCATAGCCGTATCGCGGAGACATGACATCGGGCTCGACAGAGACAGGAACGAGGGATGCAGGTTGGATTGGAGAAGAATGATGTTGGGAAGGGAAGTGTTGGGGAGATTGACGGTGGGGAGAGTTGTTGCGAGGGGAGGAATGAAGGGAGAGAGGTGAGTGTAAGAATGGGGATGTGTGGTGAACTGAGACGGAAGGTGAGTTGAGGGGACCGACCAAAAGAGTTGGTGCAGAGCGGATGGAGTCCATGTGAAGGAGAGGTTGCTGTCGCAGGGTCGGGTAACTGGTAGTTGGGCTAGCCGAAGGGTGGAGACGGGTACTTGGAGACGTGGGATGGAGAGGGAAGGTGGGTTCAGGAGAGGAGTGTGGGTGCTCTGAAGGGGCGGAGTCACGGGGACGTTTGAGAGGTCTGGAGGTGTCTTGGAAGGGGGACGGTGTGTCTGGAAGTCGGTGTGGGGGAGGCGGATAGGCGGGAGGGTAGCTGTAGTGCCTGGAGGGACGATCATGGTCGTGAGCAAAGTCTCTGTCGGGGATGGAGGGAGCAGAGACGGCAGTGATCCTGCGACGTTCCTCTGATGCGGCGTGGACGAGGGCGTCGAGGCCGAGAAAGGGGGGACGTGGCGGAGAGCGGCGGGGAGGGTCAACGGTGTTGAGGATTGCGAGGAGAGAGGGGGGAGGGCGCTGTGTGTGAGGGTCGTCGAACGGCGGGGACGGGTCGCGGAGAAGGGAGGAAATGTCCATGCGACGCGGAGACATGGTGGGAGAGCAAAGACAACTTGTTCACACCAAATTACAAGTGTACAACGAGACATTGCGACGAGCCCATTCGAACAGACCTTACAAACGGTCGTACACGGACACACCGCACCCAAGTCCCATCCAGCTTCCCTCTCCAGCCGATCAACGGTCTCAAGGTCCTCGACCGGCCCCGTCCTGCGAGAGGCGGACTGGTCGTCGTCGAGATGCTTTTTGCAGGCTGTCAAGGACGATGAGCACGACGACGACGAGGTAGACGACAAACTGACTGACCTGTGGTATTGAGAAAAGAGGGGTGTCAGTGGTCCTGGTCGGTTTTGTGGCAAGAACTGTACAGTACCAGTGAGTGTGGCTGAGGCGGACCCCGGATAGTGGTGGCTAATCGACGTTGACCCCGTCCTGCGCTCCACCATGTCGGTGGCCACTCGAAACCCGTTTGCCCTCCTCGACGGTCAGTATCCTTCCCTCCTCTTCTCTTCACCTTTCTCATCCCACTACCAGAGGACGACGCTTCTCCCCCGTCTCCCCCTCGCTCCGCCCCCGAATCCGCACCCCCCACCCAGCAGTCATCTGCACCAGCGCCCCCAAAGCGTGCCAGGGGTGGCCCCGCAGCACGCGGTGGCAGATACTACCCGCGCGGTGGTGCCCGCCAAAACTCTGATCGCGAACCCACCGACGAGCCCCCTGTCGCATCAGAGGCCAAGCCAAGACGATGTCCGTCTCTCTCTCTTTTCTCGATCTTTGTCTCATCATCCACCTACAGTCGATGGTGAACGTAGAGAAGGCCGCGGAAGAGGACGTGGTTCAACCCGAGGGAGAGGCCGTCCCTTCGACAAGCACAGCGCCACCGGAAAGACGTGCGTCCATTTCTCTCCCCCTCCCCCCACTCCCTCCCTCATCCTCTTTCAGCGACTCTGACAAGAAAATACACAACGGCTGGGGAGGCGATGACGCTAACGCTGAATTAAAGGTAGAGGAAGCTGCAACTGCCGACGTTGCCATCGAGTCTGGCGCAGGCTTGAACGACTGGGCTGCTCCCGCAGCAGATACCTCCGTTGGCGATTGGGGCGCTCCCACTCAAGAAACTGCCCCAGAGCAACCATCCGAACCGGATAAACCTGACGCCGTTCGCAGAAAAGACGGAGAAGAGGAGGACAATACACTCACTTTGGACCAGTACCTCGCACAGCAGAAGGAAAAAGAGATCGCTGCCATTCCGAAGCTCGAGACCCGCAAGGCCAACGAAGGTGCGGAAGACCCCGCATGGGAGGGCGCAACCCTTCTGGAGAAAGGCGAAGGCGAAGCCTACTTCTCTGGAAAGGTAGTCTCTTGTCCGATCTTGCCCACTCCGCCCCTGACGCATCTTCAGACAAAATCAGTTCCAAAAGCACGCACTGAAAAGAAAGAAAAGATCTTCCTCGAAATCGATGCCCACTTTGAACGCCCCACACGTGGTGGCCGTGGTCGCGGCGGCGATAGAGGCGAGAGCAGAGGTCGTGGCAGTCGTGGCGGTCGTGGTCGCGGCGGCAGGGGTCGTGATGCCGCCAACGGCACCGCACCCGTCACCCTTGATGATGAAACTGCTTTCCCTTCCCTCTCGTAGGCAAAGCCTGCAGACAAGCCGCGACAAATATTCTATTGTCATAATCTTTGGTCATTGTACAGGTTTGGTGTGTCGGTCACGACTGACTGAATTCAAACGGTGGTGTTCCATGCTTTTCTGTTGTACGGAAGCGAAAAGAAAAATCTCTCATCATCACTCTGCATATGTACATCGTGCTGTTTGCTTGTACATAGGTATCACGCCCATTGACACGGTCACCCAATAAAAAAAAAGATCGCTCGAGTGTAATTGAGTGAGTCGTGTCAAGTTCAACTCAGCTCAAGGACATGTGCGTGTACTTCCTCAGGGCTGACAGTGCTGCTATGGACTGGCCATCGATCGACGGTCTTTTCTTGTCGCAGTAGTTGCACCAACGTACTGAATAAAATCACGACGGTCCATATGATCCACATCCGCGTGATCATGAAGTTGGTCTCGACTCGTTCCCAAAGTACTCCCATTGACCGGCTGGCGGTTTTTCCTCCAGTGCCTCCCAACTGCATGACGATCAGTCCAGTGTGAGCGCCAGAACCACAAGTCACCTACGCTTTCCACTCCAGCATGTTCTGCACGAGTTTCAATTCGTCCTTTGCAATGTCCAGAGACTCTTCAATCTGTCCCTCGTCCAGCTGCCTCTCCACCGCAGCTATATCTCCATCTGCGCCTTTCACGACGTTGAGCTTGTGTTTCGTCAGGCCCTCAGCACCCTGCCTGTAGACGGACGTCGAAGGTAGTGAGGACAGGGCCGAAAGCGTAGATTGGTACGTCTTTGCGAGTTCCGGGAGTGGATTCGGGTGCACTGCGAGACCTGTGATGCCGGTCGTCTTCTTGAGGACTTGGTGTAGTACAGGACGCGTGAGCCTAAACATGGTGGATGTTACGGAGAGACTTGGAGTGGCTGTAATATCCGACTTGCCAAACCGAGACACCGTCTTCTCTGAATCCTTCAAGTCATAATTATGGCTACTCTCGCACTCCATCACTCGCGCCCGTTTCTCTCTGCTTTTCGTCTGCCATGGCTCACCCGCCCCGCCTCCGTGCTGCCATCTTTGGCGTCGCGAACGCCATTCAGTCTCGCGCTGCCCATGTTACAGCCCTTGCTTGACCTCCTTCCATCAATAGTCCTCGCCGTGCCCAAAAGCAAAGTCTCCCATTCCCGAAAATCGATGCGCAGTGCCAACAAGGGGCTCAAAGACAAGCAAAGTGCGTCATACTCTATTTCTTCTACTGTTCGTCTCTGACCACTAATTCATGTAGACATTGTCAACTGCCCAGCTTGTGGAGAAGCCAAGCTTGCGCATCGCGCTTGCAAAACCTGCTATGATACCATCGTTGCAAAATTTAGGCAACAGTCGAAGCAGCCGTCTAGTGGTGCACGCGACCCTTGACCGACACTATGGGCTGCAACCAGAGCCTCGTCATAGGAACAATCTGTAGGTCTCCCAGGACGATCTAGGACGAGAAGCTTGTTAAGCTCCGTGTTCCAGCTGCGAGGGCTGTCCATCGCGATGCACCACTCGCAAGGTAATTTATATGTATGACCCGGTCTTCTGGGCAAGTAACTTAGACGCCACAGTAGTACTGCCAGAGAACGTGCCAAAGGACTGTAAAAAGTAGAGACGTGTACTTGCTTAGCGGATGGCTGCTGGACAGTGCTTGTGTGGCATTTGTGATGTGACGCTCATCATGAGACCTGTTAGAAGGGTGCAAACTATTATTGGCTCATCGAGCAAGCTGCCGGATCTCCGAGTCACCGCGCCTCGCTAGCCTGCATCCTCCATGTTTCGGTTGTCTACACTCCGCTCTAGAGCTTCTGTTGCGATGCGCACCATGTCTACGCACGCAACACAGGGTCTTGCTGCTATCTTGGAGAGACGTGCTGATGATGTGGTCGTCACGTTTGCGAAGCGTACCGCGATGGGGAAGCACCGCAAGGGCCAATTCAAAGACACTCCTGTCGATGAGATGATGCAAGCATTGCTCAAAGTGTGTTCGATCACCGGTGCTCCCATGACTGGGCAGGCTA